>UESW01001394.1:386865-417840 GCA_900491605.1 Calamus simplicifolius
TTTGGTACCACTGGCACCATGCTTGACATTATCATGGGAATAAGCCAGTGTGAAAGGGAACATGCAGAACGACAAATGAAGCTTCTGGAAGCACAAAAGCTTACAGCAAATGCTTCAGTGGAGACTGAAAGCTAACCTTGTACAAATTTTTTCTCAAAATCCACTTTCATGCATCTCTTTTCTTTTAAAGCTTTTTAAGATTATTGGGCACTTATATTTAAAGTGGATGTATATTCTCCATCTCTCATCTTCCCCAGGATATCATAGTGAGAATGAGCATTATACTGATATTGGTAGAGTGATCCTTTCTGTTAGAGCTTGTGTCTCATATCTTTTTTTGTACCTCTCCAACCTTAATACTTGCTATTAGCATGTGTTTGATATCAAGCTTTAGCTATAAAATTTAGACATGACAACCAGCTGGTTGCATCCGGGATGATGTACTTTTGGATTGGCAATCATGTTTGTTATCTTTCTGGGTTCATTTAAGCATGGGAGAGTAGGGGTGTCAATGGTTCGCATTGGGTTAGTTCAGAAATATTTTTAGAGTCAAATTGATTTGAATGGATTTTAAAGGTTAAAACTAAAACCAAATAGGCTGGACCAATCTTAAAAATTTAGTTTGATTTTGATTCTTTTTATCGATTTGTATATGCTTACTTTAAATAATCATGATATTGATTTTCATAGTAAATTTTATGTGATCAAATTTTAGTTCAGTTATTTACAATAAAAAAAAAAACATAGATCTTAGCTTGTAGCATCTATATTTTAGTTATAGTAGAAATGAAAGCTCATATAACATATACATAGTTTGATTTGATTTATATTGTTTTTTAAAAAAGATAAACGTTGTTAGTTCTAAAAATATTTAAGCTAAAGTCAATTTGCAAGACAAGGAAAAAAAAATTCAAGAAAACCAAACAAAAATTAGGTAGGGACCGGTTTATTGGTTTTCTTGCACGCTCCTATCCAGTCCCGTTGCTTACAAAATTAGTCAAACAAACTCTCTCTTTTTATAATCTTTTAAGGGTTAAGAAACGTTGCTCCATAGCTAATTAATATTGCAACCAGATGGCTGATGCCTACCTGTAGCCTAATGGGAAAGGACTGGAAGGTCAAAACAACTAACCATCCAATTGTTTTTGAGCATCCTCTTTTGACTCGTTTGACAGCTTTGCTTGTTGAATGAATGGCTCATTTCAACTTCTGCCTCTGCCTTGAATTACAACACATTTGGCCTGACTTAATTTATTGACTCATCAATAGATATAAAGAAGGGTTGGGGGAAGAAAGATGAGCTCACAGCTTTAGAACAATATTGGTTTATAACCCAAGGGGTGTGGGTTTCGGTTCCTTTGGTGACAGCAACAATTCATCCTGAATTGAATTTAATATAAGAAGAATTTAATTTAATGCAGTGAGCCAAACCCAACCGCATGATACCAACCATAAACCGGTCCAACAACTCATATTAAAATTTTCCAAGTATATGATTTTCCAACAACTCATATTTTCCAACCATTAGGCTACATAACCAACCATTACCGCTGTACTTTATCATTATTTTCCAACAACTCATATTAAAATTTAACCAAGTATAGCAATAATTGTTAATGAACGTTGACCAGAAATGCGAATGAAAACCTATATAGTTTCAAACCTTCGTTCCTCTTTCTATAATAAAAAAGAAAGGGATGGATTTAATGTAGCCAAGCCTTAAATCTGATCTCTTTTTTTAATTTTGGATTCATTTCAACTTTACCTTTAGGATCTAAAACCATATGGATTTAAAGATGGAGAAGATAATTGAATCTAAATTTTACTATGATAAAGTACAGCTAAATGTAACCCTTTCTCTCTCTATAAATATATAATAGAT
Organism: Calamus simplicifolius; assembly: GCA_900491605.1. Taxonomy (NCBI): domain Eukaryota; kingdom Viridiplantae; phylum Streptophyta; class Magnoliopsida; order Arecales; family Arecaceae; genus Calamus; species Calamus simplicifolius. The sequence goes on from UESW01001394.1 coordinate 388,748, forward strand.
TATAAAGGATCTTTGATTGAAACTATCCACCCATAACGGCAAATTAATTCTTTAGTCTTAGTTGCTCTTGATGTGGCTGATGAAGCCACGTGGATGATCACAGCAAAGTTAACCAGGTGGCGCAGCCACATCAGCCGAGGCAGCCGCGTTCATCCCGGCTCCTCCATGTAGGCTCCGGCCTCTCCAGATAAGCCGAGGCGGCCCCGACTTCCCTAAGTCAGCCCTCCGTCTGCCCCGGCTCCTCCGTGTCGGCCTCGACGGCCTTCGTCGGCCCCGACCTCTCCAGACAAGCCGAGGCGGCCCTGACTTCTCCAAGTTGGCCCGCGTCCGCCCCGGCTCCTCCGTGTCGGCCCCGGCGGCCCTCGTCGGCCCCGGCCTCTCCAGATAAGCTGAGGCGGCCCCGACTTCCCCAAGTTGGCCCCCCGTCTGCCCCGGCTCCTCCGTGTTGGCTCCGGCGGCCCTCGTCGGCCCCGGCCTCTCCAGACAAGCCAAGGCGGCCCCGACTTTTTCAAGTCAGCCCCGCGTCTGCTCCGGCTCCTCCATGTCAGCCCCGGCGTCCCTCATCGGCCCCGGCCTCTCCAGATAAGCCGAGGCGGCCCCGACTTCCCTAAGTCGATCCCGGCCGCCAAGACCATCAACTTTCTGACTCGCATAGACTGGCACAGTCAGGCCCACCTACCGCCTGGCCACGCCATCGATGGGACCAGGCCCACCTACCAGCTGGCCCTGCCGACCGATGGGACCTGGCCCATCAACCGCCGGCTCCCCCTCTCCGATAGGACAGAACCTACCAACCAGCCCAAATTCACGTAAGTTCCACGTGTTCCGCAGACATCTCTCCCTCACGGAACTTCATGTGGCTAATCCCCATGCGTATGTCAAATGCCTATAAAAGGGTAAGTCAACTGGAAACCCAGGTATGTGAACACAAGTGCTCACTTACACTACCACCTCATAAAGACCCCAACTATCGGAGTTCTTTCGGCCTCTAAGGAGCTCTCTCGAGCTCCCCTTCGGCTGTGACCTTGGTTGCGAAATTGAGCGTCGGAGGGTCCCCACCGGAGCTCCCCCCGATCTTGGGACTTCTTGCAGGTTCTCCAGCTCGGCGAGGATCCTGTCAGCAAGCCGACTTATCTTCCCCGTGTTCAAGTCCAGTGATCGAGCATCATCAGATTGGCGCACTAGGAAGGGGGGAGAAGGAAGACTAACCCTACAGCATCCACTCACAAAAGCTCCCCCTCTGTCCATTAAGCAATGGTGGTGACGCAGGCTCAAGACGCTTCCACCAGCTATCCTGGGGGGCATCTCCCACTGGCTCGGCAACAGGAAGTCAACCTTCCTATCGCCAATCCTTCCATCGTTTGCCCACCGCAAGATGCAGCTGCCCCAGCTGATCAGCTGGCGGTGCTTACTCAACAAGTCCAAGCCTTCACTGCCATGGACCATCGGCTCCAGGAGCAACAGTCCGTGGCCATCCAGCACCAGACTGCCCCTTCACCCGCTAGCCAGCAGTCTGTGAGGGGAAGATCCCCCCAGCGAGAGGCCTGCCATCGTCAAGCTTCTCCCAGGAGGCCTCATTGAGAGCCTCTTAAGAGGCCGCATTTTTCGACCATGGCCCAGGCTCTCCAGAGCCTCGGCGCTAGGAGGAGCCCAAGCGGAGGTCTCACCTCCTGCGTTCTTCTCTGTCCTATTCTTCGTCATCCTTCGAGCCATCCAGGAGGGTGCCAGCTTTCAGCCGCCAGGCGGAGGAGCACCTGGATGAGTACCATTGGCGACTGGATGAGCTCGCCAGAAAGATTAACAACCAGCCAGAGGAGGAATACGACATCTATCCTCCCTACACCCGTTGAATATTGAAGGAACTCGTACCCTCCATATTCTACCTTTCTCAACTAGATCCGTATGATGGTACAACATATCCCCTTGACCATCTCGAAAGCTACAAGGCCCTCATGCAAGTCCAGGGGGCTACGAATGCCATCTTATGCAAGGCTTTTCCCGTCACCCTGCAGAAAGCCACCCGCGCTTGGCACTCCTGTCTGTCCCCTCATAACATCGATTCCTTCCGAGAGCTAGAAATGGCATTTTTGGCATATTTCGACGCCTGCCGGAGGATCCCAAGGGTTGCGAACAGCCTCTTCTCCGTGCGCCAAAAGGAAGGAGAGTCACTTCGGGACTTTGTTGCCCGATTCAAAACCACCACTCTCGAAGTCTACCACCTGGACAATGCGGTGGCAACGTTGGCGCTAAAGAGGGGGCTCCTCCCTTTCCGCTTCACCTTCTCCTTGGACAAGAAGCCTCCCGGCTCCTACTTTGACCTCCTCCTCTGGGCATAGAAATACATCCGCGCGGATGAGGCCCACCTCACCCACCGAGAGTCAGTGAGAGGATCCAGCCGAAAGTCTGTCCGTCCTGAGCCAAGCAGATCCTCTCGCCTTTAGAGGCCCGAACCGCCTCGCCAACCAGACAATAGGCGTTGGAGTCTCGCCCCTCTGGAGAGCGAGCTCACGCATCTCCTCGCCCCTCGCTCTCATATCCTCATGGAGATTGAGGGCGAGCCCTACGTCCTCCGACCTCCTCCCATGAAGAAAGGCCTCCCCCGCGACAAAAGCCGCTATTGCCGTTTCCACCGGGACTATGGCCACGACATCGACAACAGCTATAGTCTAAAGAGTGCCATTAAAGAACTCATCCAGCGGGGCTACCTCGGAAAGTACATCCAAAAGGCGCCCCCGCCAGTGCCGGCTTTTATGGGGCCTCCGCCCACTCAACCTGCTATCAACAACGCCCCGACGGAGTGGACAGTGGAAATGGTATCTTGGGGGGCAACCTCTTCATCCAAGCGGCCGAGGAGGGATGAAGTGTCGGACAATACAATTCCCAGGGGGGGTCAGCAGTTGTAGAAAATTTAAACAATGAAGGCATCGTTGTTTCAATGATGATCGCTAAGCACCCTGTAAAGAGGATCTTAGTTGATAGTGGCAGCTCAGCTGACATCCTTACTTACGATGCATTTGTTAGGATGGGCTTGTCTGTTGATTCTCTCCAGCCCGTAGTGGCTCCTCTAGTCGAATTCACAGGAGATTCGGTGAGGGTCGAAGGTGAAATCCTTGCTCGTGACGGCCGGAATGCCGCCATGCCAAAGCACGGTCATCATGAAATTCCTAGTCGTGCGAGTCCCCTTGGCGTACAATGCCATCCTTGGGCGACCGGGCCTCAATCTCCTGGATGCAGTCATCTCCACCAGGCGACTAATTGTGCAGTTCTCCACTAGTAGCGGGGTCGATGAGATGCGGGGTGAGGTCATCCCAGTCTTGCCTTGCTACCATGCGGCTTCAAGTCCTCAGGAGGCCGAGCCAGATTCAGAGGTGCCTGACCCCAGGGAATCCAGTAAAGGAGGAGAGCCGACCGAGCAGCTCTTCGCTTTTCCACTAGGAGATGACCCGGCGAGGACTGTGCGCATCGGTGGGCTCCTCCCTTCAGAGGACCGCGATTGTCTTCTGACTTTCTATGGGCCAACTCGAACATATTTGCCTAGTCGGCATCCGACATGATGAAGGAGCTCCATCATTAAGCTATCAAGGTCCCATAACTAGAGCCAAAGCTAAGGAACTCCAAAGCTTGATCATGGAAGCAATCGGCCCAGGAGTAATCAGCCATGGAGAAGCAAACGGCCAAGTGGAAGAATTCAAGTGTTTGACTCTTTGCCAGGTGGACCAAAGGAATTGCCAAATAGAGATTAATTGAAGACCATGCATTGCAGCCTATTTAATGAGCTTTGGAACATGCAGAACTTATGAGGGTGTGTAGTATTTATTGCTATATTTGGCTTTTCCTATTCTTGAAGAGATATATATTGTATGCTGAACTTCAGATTAGGAGGTTAATGAACAATTCCGAATTTTCTTTTGGTTATAATCCAATTGAGAGCATTATTTCTTCCTTGCTTCTTGAAAGAACTAGGACTTAGTCATTTTAGCCAATTGACTATTTTATCTTTGATAATCAAGTTACCTTAGAACCTGTTTCTATTGTGATTTGGTTCCTTGGCCTTTCTTCTTCTGATTCGGTTAGTGCCTCTTCACGGATTGGGGTTGTGTTAATCAACTGAAGAAGATATCCTTGTTGAGGTGATTCTAAAGATCCGTTCATCATTTGGTATCAGAGCTGCAAATCATCCTAACAAGGTAGTGTTTTTCCAGACTAACTCTTCATCTTCCAATTTTCTGCTTTCTTTTCAAGGCCCTAGATCAAAGGGAGATTTCTTCATTTCTTCTTTGAGCTTGCTGTACAAACGGTCAAGTAATCTTGTGGGGGTATTGAACTTCAAAAAAAAAAAAAAAAAAAAAATAGAAACCAGAAATCCTCAAAAAAAAAAAAAAAAAAAAATTCTGAGGAAAAAGAAAGACCAATCTGTTCATCCACCAAAACAACCCAGAAAATCCTCAAAATTTACCCACGTGTTCTCCATACTACAAAGCAATAAACCACCAATTTTCAGCTTGAAATTCGTTGGTTTGATTGGAGACATTGAGCAAGGTGAGTTGGGCTCCGAATTTGAAGTTTGTGCAAAACAGTGAGCAATCTGCCCTTTGAAGTCTCTTGGGTTTATTAGCATCATATTTGGGGATTCCAATCAGTATTCCAGGGGTTTAATCTCTTTATTTTAAAACTCTGAAATCTTCTTCTTCTTCTTCTTTCTTCCAAATCTGAACACTATTGTTGGTGGATACCAGACACGTGCCATCTTATGGTCTGTTTGGTTTAACGAAGCCATCACTAGGCAACTAGTTGTGTTAAATTGCAAATCTTTTCTTTATCTATTTCCCTTGATTTTCATTGATATATTTTCAATTGGTTTGAAAGACACTCTGCCATAGTTCTTAAATTAGCAAGAAAGAAGATTGAGTGGTAAAAGGCAATTGTGTTTGAACCAGGTGACTTAGTTTGGATACACTTAAGGAAAGAAAGGTTTCCTACGCAAAGGAAATCAAAGTTGCAACCAAGAGGAGATGGGCCTTTTAAAGTCTTGGAACGCATTAATCCTAATGCCTACAAGATTGACTTGCCAAGTGAGTATGAAGTAAGTAATACTTTTAATGTTACTGATCTTTCTCCCTATTTGGTATAGGACCAAATTCGGGGACGAATTTTTCTCAAGAGGGAGGGGATGATGAAGGAGCTCCATCATTAAGCTATCAAGGTCCCATAACTAGAGCCAAAGCTAAGGAACTCCAAAGCTTGATCATGGAAGCAATCGGCCCAGGAGTAATCAGCCATGGAGAAGCAAACGGCCAAGTGGAAGAATTCAAGTGTTTGACTCTTTGCCAGGTGGACCAAAGGAATTGCCAAATAGAGATAATTGAAGACCATGCATTGCAGCCTATTTAATGAGCTTTGGAACATGCAGAACTTATGAGGGTGTGTAGTATTTATTGCTATATTGGCTTTTCCTATTCTTGAAGAGATATATATTGTATGCTGAACTTCAGATTAGGAGGTTAATGAACAATTCCGAATTTTCTTTTGGTTATAATCCAATTGAGAGCATTATTTCTTCCTTGCTTCTTGAAAGAACTAGGACTTAGTCATTTTAGCCAATTGACTATTTTATCTTTGATAATCAAGTTACCTTAGAACCTGTTTCTATTGTGATTTGGTTCCTTGGCCTTTCTTCTTCTGATTCGGTTAGTGCCTCTTCACGGGTTGGGGTTGTGTTAATCAACTGAAGAAGATATCCTTGTTGAGGTGATTCTAAAGATCCGTTCATCACGACATGCCCGGCATCCCCCTGGAGGTAATCACCCATAAGCTCAACATCGATCCAAAGTACTACCCTATTCGCCAAAGGAAGAGGAGTTTCGCTCCCGAGCGGCAAAAAGCCATCAATGAGGAGGTCAACAAGCTGCTTGGCGCTGGTCACATCCGAGAAGATCATTACCCTAGCTGGCTAACCAACGTGGTCATGGTCCGAAAAGCAAATGGGAGCTGGAAGATCTGCATCGACTTCACCGACCTCAACAAGGCGTGCCCAAAAGATAGTTTCCCTCTGCCCCGGATCGACCAGTTGATGGACTCTATCTCTGGCCATGAGCTTCTCAGCTTCATGGATGCTTTCTTTAGATACAACCTGTTGGGGAGATTGTTGAGTAATTGTTGCCCCAATCTTATTGATTTTGATGATTACCAAAAGCCATGAGTATATTAAAAGATGTAATGAGTTTATTTACATGAGCAATGAATTTATTTAGAACAATGAATGAGAATGTTAAAGTATAACTTTAATCAATTTGAAAGTAACTTCAAGCTCAATGTTTAAGCTTTCAAAAAGAAATTTTATACTTCATATTTAATCAATGAGTTTTTGGAACATTTCTTGAATTGATTCCTAATGTCAATTTTATTATATTCAAGTCAAAAATTGATTTAAAATGAATCTGGAATGAATTTAAAGTCAATCAGAAAATTTCTGATTTTTGATACGTTCCGGAGCCGACTCTAGAGTTTCAGAGTCGACTCCACTCAGAATACAGAAATGACTGTCTGTCTCGAGTCGACCCCTGTGATTTCATGAGTCGACCCCCGATTCTGTCGAGCCGACTCCATGACTGTGTGAGTCGACTCCGCTCAGACACCAGAGGTGTGTTTTTCTGAGCACTTCGCGAGTCGACCCCCCTTTTCATGAGTCGACCCCCGACTGTCAGGAGTCGACACTTTATTTTTGATGAGTCGACCCTGACTATTCCTATTTTCTGATTTTCTATTTTTGGTATCACGACTTCGAGCCGACTCGCGGAAAGCAGGAGTCGACTCCAGCAAATCTGGGCGAGATTTTTCGAATGCCAACTCAGCGTCAACGGTAAGATTTTTAATTAACGGCTATTTTCTTTGTTTCTAACGGCTATATTTTTGCAGAATCTATAAATAGAGAAGCCGTTTTCAAATCAAAGATAGAATTCAAATTCAAAGAGAGAAAAGAAAAAGAAGAAAAACAGAGCTTCATTTGAAAAAATCCGTGATTCAAAATAGAGTGAAAGAAAAAGTGTGAAATCAAAGGAAGCTCCTTCTGTGCTCAAGCTCAACAATCCAAGGAAGCTTCAGAAGAAAATCCAAGAGCTATTCAAGAGCATTTCAAGTGATTTTCAACACTCAAAGAAAAGAGGAAAAGCTCAAATCAACTCCAACGTACATCCGTGAAGAATCCGAGCTGAGGCCCGATTCTACACTTCAAAGGAGTTGAGGAAAAGAAGAAAAGCTCAAAGCCAACCAACTGCAAATCAGGCTTTTCTAAACTTTATTCTTATTTTGTTTATCTGCTCATTAAGGAGCTTTGTAACTGAAAAACAATATTTCTATTTTTTGTGTCTAGTTCAATCTGGGGGATTGAACTAGTGGAGGTAGTCTTACCTCGGTACAAGCTTGGTAAGCTTGTGTTAGGGTTTTTGTGCTGGTGAGCCCTTGAAAACCAGCTGGGTTCGTTGTGATCCCGGGAAAACAACAAGTTTGAGTTGTGAGCTTGTAAAACAACTCTGCTGTAATCAAGGAAGATTATAGTGTGGACCCAAGTGAATCTTGGGAGTGGACGTAGGTGTTGGATACACCGAACCACTATAAAATCTTTGTGTTTGCCGTGCTTTCATTGACTCTTTCTCTATCTCTGTTTTATTCACTGCACTTTGTATTTACATTGCATTTGCCTTCATTCTTCTTAAGCAAACATTTTAAAAGGCTAATTTTTAAAGAACCCAATTCACCCCCCCCCTCTTGGGTTGTCATCTGGGCCAACAATTGGTATCAGAGCTAGTGCTCATTAGATTTTGATCACACGATCAAGAGCTAAAGATCCAAATGGCAACACAAGTTGGATCATTTGCTGAAGGTCATTCTACGAATAGACCTCCACTGTTTAATGGTTCAAATTATTCATATTGGAAAGCTAGAATGAGGATATTCATTCAAGCTTCTGATTATGAGCTATGGGGTGTTATAATTAATGGACCTAGTACACCCACACATGTTATTGATGGCACTATTGTTCCTAAGCCCGAAAGGGACTGGAATGATAATGATAGGAAAATGGCACAGCTTAACGCTAAAGCCATGAATGTCTTATATTGCTCCTTAGATGCTAATGAATTTAATAGAATCTCCACATGTAATTCCGCAAAGGAGATTTGGGATAGATTAGAGGTTACCCATGAGGGTACCAACCAAGTAAAAGAATCTAAAATTAATATTCTTGTTCATAAATATGAATTGTTTAGCATGGAACAATCTGAAACCATTGCATGCATGTACACTAGATTTACAGATATTGTAAATGGTTTGAAAAGTCTTGGTAAGACATATACTAACTCTGAACTTGTTCGAAAAATTCTTAGGTCATTACCAAGATCATGGGAAGCAAAAATGACAGCAATCCAAGAAGCAAAGGACCTCAACACTTTACCCTTAGAGGAGCTTCTAGGATCTCTTATGACCCATGAGCTGACTATGAGGCAGCATGTAGAGGAGGACACAAAGAAAAAGAAAGTGATTGCCCTCAAAGCTGCAAAAGAAGAAGAGAGCAGCAGATGATGATGATGATGATGATGAAGAGACTGCTCTCTTAGCAAAGAAATTTAAAAGATTCATGAGGAGAAAGAAACCCTTCCACAAGAAGAAATTTGGAGCAAAGTGGGAAGGAGAAAAGGATAAGAACAAGGACAAGGACAAAGAAAAAGAGAAAGACCCCTTGACTTGCTATGAGTGTAATAAACCGGGGCACTTTAGGAATGAATGTCCTAAATTGAAGAAAGCCTACAAAAAGAAAAAGAAGGCTTATGTGGCGACTTGGAGTGATAGCGAGGAATCTTCTTCCGAAGAAGAAGAACAAAAGGAAGTCGCAAACGTATGTTTTATGGCGGACGACAACGATGAGGTAAGTTCCGATAACCCTTGCGATGAATTTGCTTTTGATGAACTATTTGATGCTTTTAATGAACTTGTTGGATTTCAAGGTTTTGAAAAAGAAATACAAGATTTTGAAAAATGAAAATTTAACTTTCATTAAAGAAAAGAAAATCTTAATAATGAAGTTAAGAAACTTAAATCTGAAAATGAAATTTTGGTAAAAGAAAAGAATTAATTCCAATGAAAATGATAAACTAAGGAAAGAGGTTGAAAAACATAAGAACATAGTTGATAAGTTTACATTAAGCTCAACTAAATTAGACATGTTATTAAATAGTCAAAAAGCAGTTTTTGACAAAGCCGGATTAGGGTATAACACTTTAAGAAAACAAAAATCACTGAAAAATATTTTTGTGCGTGCTGGCCAAAGTAATTTTACATGCTTTAAATGTAATCAAAAAGGACATAAATCTTATGAATGTAAAATTCTAAAACCTAATAAAAACTTAAATATTAAAGGAAAGAAAATATGGGTTCCGAAAGGAACAATATTTGTTGCTACTAACCATGAAGGACCCAAGAAAGCTTGGGTACCTAAACATAAAGTTTGATTTCATTGCAGGAATGTCTTGTGGCCAAGAGATCAAAGAGAAAGTGGTATCTTGATAGTGGCTGCTCAAGACATATGACGGGTGACAAAGAAGAATTCATCACCCTTGAAGAAAAGAAAGGAGGAGTTGTTACATTTGGCGACAATGGCAAAGGCCAAATCTTGGGGTTTGGTAACATTCAAATAACTCCCTCCACATATATTGAAATGTACTTTATGTTGATGGTTTAAAGCATAACTTAATTAGTATAAGTCAATTATGTGACAAAGGTTTTAAAGTATCATTTGAATCTTCTATATGCACTGTAGCTAATCCCATTGATAATAGCATTGTTTTTATTGGAAATAGAAATGGCAATGTATACTGATTGACTTAGACAATTTGTCTACTAATAATCATTGCTTAGTTGCTAATAATGCTAATATGAATGAGATTGGTTGGTTGTGGCATCGAAGATTAGGTCACGCAAGCACACACCTGATTTCAAAACTAATTAGAATGGATTTAGTAAAAGGTCTACCTAAATAGATTTTGAAAATAACAAAATATGTGATGCATGTCAGTTTGGAAAACAAACAAGAAGTTCTTTTAAATCTAAAAATGTTGTTTCAACTTCTAGGCCATTAGAGCTACTTCACATGGACCTTTTTGGACCAACTAGAACCACAAGTCTAGGAGGAAAGAAATATGGTCTTGTGATAGTAGATGATTACTCTAGATTCACTTGGGTAATGTTTTTAGCTCACAAAGATGAGACTTTCTCGATATTCATGAAATTCTTCAAGAAAGTAACAAATGAGAAAAACACTACCATAGTGTCTCTAAGAAGTGATCATGGAACTGAATTTGAAAATCACTTATTTGAAAGTTTTTGCAATGAAAATGGTATTAATCATAATTTTTCTGCACCTAGGACCCCACAACAAAATGGAGTAGTTGAAAGGAAAAATAGGACTCTAGAAGACATGGCCCGTACCATGCTATGTGAAAGTAAACTCCCGAAATACTTTTGGGCGGAAGCTATTAACAGCATGTTACATCCTAAATAGAGCTTAATAAGACCTATTTTAAAGAAAACACCTTATGAATTATGGCATGATAGAAAACCCAACATTAAATATTTTCATGCATTTGGTTGTAAATGTTTTGTTCACAATAATGGTAAAAATAATTTAGGCAAATTTGATGCTAAATCTGATGAAGGAATATTCTTAGGATATTCAACAACTAGTAAAGCATATAGAGTATTTAACAAGAAAACTTTAGTTGTTGAAGAATCCATTCATGTAGTTTTTGATGAATCTTTAGCAACTCGTTCCGAAAAATTTGATGATGAAGAAGATACAAACATAATTGAAAAGATCTTGAAAAATTAAATATTGATGTATCTTCAGATCATGAGCAAGACGCTAAAGATAATGATTCACCTAAGGATGATGATACTAACACTAATCATAATGATGTAGATCTACCTAGGGATTGGAGATATGCTTATAGTCACCCTAAGGAATTGATTATAGGTGATCCATCTCAAGGAATAAGAACTAGATCATCTATGAGAAATATTAGTAATCATCTTGCATTTGTATCACAAATTGAACCTAAAACTATTGAAGAAGCTGAAAAAGATAATAATTGGATGTTAGCAATGCAAGAAGAATTAAATCAATTCACTAGAAATAATGTATGGACTTTAGTGAAAGACCTAAAAATCATTCTGTTATAGGATCAAAATGGATATTTAGAAATAAACTAGATGAAAATGGCATAGTAATTAGAAACAAAGCTAGATTAGTTGCAAAAGGATATAATCAAGAAGAAGGTATTGATTTTGATGAAACCTTTGCACCAGTAGCTAGATTAGAAGCCATTAGACTATTACTTGCATTTGCATGTCACATGAATTTTAACTTATTTCAAATGGATGTAAAAAGTGCTTTTCTAAATGGATTTATAAATGAAGAAGTATATGTAGAACAACCACCAGGTTTTGAAGATCATGAATTTTCAAATCACGTTTTTAAATTGCACAAAGCATTATATGGTTTGAAACAAGCACCTAGAGCTTGGTATGATAGATTAAGTAAATTCTTAATTGAAAATGATTTTATAAGAGGAAATGTTGATAAAACATTGTTTTTGAAAAGAAAAGGTAAAGATTTATTAGTAGTTCAAATATATGTTGATGATATCATTTTTGGTGCTACTAACAATCTTCTATGTCAAGAGTTTGCTAAGTTGATGCAGGGAGAATTTGAAATGAGCATGATGGGAGAACTCAACTTCTTCCTTGGACTCCAAATCAAACAAAGCAAAGAGGGAATCTTTATCAACCAAACAAAGTACACAAGAGAAATTCTAAAGAAGTTTGGTATGGAATCAATCAAACCCCTCGGAACACCAATGAGTCCTTCATGCAAGCTGGACAAAGATGAAGAAGGTAAGAAGGTTGATCAAAAATATTATCGAGGTATAATCGGATCCCTACTTTACTTAACTGCAAGTAGACCAGACATAATGTTTGCTGTTTGCTTATGTGCTAGATTTCAGTCTGAACCTAAAGAATCACATTTAATTGCTGTTAAAAGAATACTAAGATACTTAAGTGGAACAAAAAATGTAGGTTTATGGTATTCTAGAGACTCAACATTAAATCTGATTGCATACACTGATTCTGATTATGCTGGATGTAAGTTAGATAGAAAAAGCACAAGTGGTGCATGCCAATTCTTAGGAAGTAACTTAATCTCATGGTTTAGCAAAAAGCAAAATTCAGTTGCATTATCAACTACTGAAGCTGAATATGTTGCAGCTGGAAGTTGCTGTGCTCAAATCCTATGGATTAAGCGACAACTTGAAGACTATGGTATCACACTTGATAAAACACCTATAAAGATGTGATAACACAAGTGCAATTAATCTAACTAAAAATCCAATTCAACATTCTAGAACAAACACATAGAAATTAGATATCATTTTATAAGAGAACATGTTGCAATAATGAAATTTGTCTTGATTATGTTAATACTGAAGAACAATTAGCAGATATATTTACAAAACCCTTAAGTGAAGAAAGATTCTGTTATCTTAGAGGAGAGTTAGGGATTTGTGATCCATTAGAATGAATTTGAAACCCCTAAGGAAATTTTATCTAAAATTCTTTCAAATCCTTGATCTTTAAGGAAATCTTATCTAGAATTCATATCTAATTGATCTATTCAAATCCAATGATTATTTTATCAATTTTTATGATCATTATCCGGACACATTTCAGATTATCTGAAACTTTATGTTTTTGCTCTGAAATGGTCTCGGAGCCGACTCGGTGAGTATCGGAGTCGACTCCAGGTTTCTACTGAAACTCTAGAGTCGACCCCTTCTCTGCGCGAGTCGACTCCACTTCGGGATAGTTTTCTGTGACTGTCCGGAGTCGACCCCTCGCTTTGCGGGAGCCGACTCGAAGTGGTCCCAGGTCGATTTATCTAGGGCAGAGTCGACTCGCCGTTCATTTCTATCGTCTCAATCTCAAATACTCTCTCCAAAATTTTCCTGACCTTCCAAATCCTCAAAATCCCTGATTAACCCTTCCAATAGATCAATGGCCCCTAAAACTCGAGGATCTAACCTTGGTGCGGCCGGAGTAAAGAGGAAGAGGGCGGTGAGGAAGACCGTGAGGCGTCCGTCGTGAGCCTTCACCGAGCTTGGATTCAACCTCATCTTCTTCGACTCCTAATGCTTCTCCCTCTACGGCTCCATCTCAGGTAGATAGACTTGCCGATAGAGTGATAACTACGGGAGGAAAGTGATTTTGAATTGTTTGAGCTGAGGGATTTCTTTGGGAAGGCAGTTGATTGAGATGGGTTGGGAAAAGATTTGTTCTTAGATTGTCCTACCTACCCAGCCCTTGTCAAGGAATTTTATAAGAATCTATCTAGAGGAGACAATGGACTTGTAAGCATGTGAGAGGAAATAGAATTTCAGTGACAGTGGATTTGCTTTCAAGATTATTGGATCTTCCAGTGTCAGGAACATCTACTTTTTCTTCTGAAGATAGAAGCCCAGCTCTGTCTAGACTGCTTAACAGGGAGATTGTCGGTTTTGAGGAAGTTTTTGCTAATCAATTATCCTTAGAATTGAGACTTCTCCACAATATTGTAGTAGAATCCTTTTCCCCAAAATTGGGAGATTTGATATGTGTCTGAAAGAGATATTTTGTAATGGATGCAATTGTACTGGTAAACCCATTAACCTTCCTAGCATGATTTATGGTATATTGCCGATTGTGGAGGTAAGAGAAAATCAAGTTTACCCTACGGCATGATTCTTACTAAAATTTTCAGAGCCAAGGGATTGTCATTTCAGATAGTGAGCCAATGAGGAACTTGAGACACACCGATTTTTACAGTTTGGCCACTATACATAGGGGTTTTGTTAAGAAGAATGGAAGATGGGAAAGGAAAGGTTTGATGGAAGAAAGAGCCGCGGATGCTGAGGCACCGGGACCATCAGTTAGACATTCTTCGCCTGTACCTCCGAGCTCTCCTATTCCTGCTCCTGCCCCTACCCTGCTCCGTTGTTTGATCAAGCATCATCTTCATGTTGGCTTCACAGAACTTCAGTTAAGGCAGCTTAAAGGTCTTCTTGATGATCAGTCAGATAAATTAAATCAGAGTTTGAAAACAAGTTTATGAATCTTAAAGAAACTCTTTACTCTTTGGATGATCGGATCACCAAGATAGAATCAACCCTTAGCACTTCATCTGAGTCTTTAAGTGGAGACCTAAAGAATATATTTGAAGAACTTAAAGACATCTGCGGAGATGGTGAAACATATGCAAAATGCAATGCTGAACTCCAAGATAAAATTTGACTGCTTGCACTTTTGTTGATGAGAGACTGAAGGACTATGTAAGATACAAACAGATGGAATGAAAAATATATAGATCACTTAACTAGGATTGTAAGGACTCACTTTTGATGTATTAGATACTTAGTCCTTGCAATGTAATGAAGTTATATTATGTTTTACATTTTTATACTTTGATGTAATGAAAAGTCTATTTTGAATGTCAATGTAATCTGAGTCTGAATGTATTTCTTCCTTTTATCAATGAATCTCAGATTTTGTTAAATCATATCTTGAATGAATGAATGATTATGTTTGATGCTCTCTACCTTTTTGTTGATAACAAAAAAGGGGGAGAGTTTTATAACTGTATATGCATGAGAAATTAAAAATTAAAATGATAATGAATGAAAATAATTGAATGAATGGGATATTAATTGAGTTTCATAGGGGGAGCTACCTCATTCAGGGGGAGCCTAAGCCTAACTATGAAAATAAAATAAATTCTTTAATCAATCATGCATAAACTCAATGTTTTTGTCATCATCAAAAAGGGGAGATTGTTGGGGAGATTGTTGAGAATTGTTGCCCCAATCTTATTGATTGATGATTACCAAAAGCCATGAGTATATTAAAAGATGCAATGAGTTTATTTACATGAGCAATGAATTTATTTAGAACAATGAATGAGAATGTTAAAGTATAACTTTAATCAATTTGAAAGTAACTTCAAGCTCCATGTTTAAGCTTTCAAAAAGAAATTTTATACTTCATATTTAATCAATGAGTTTTTGGAACATTTCTTGAATTGATTCCTAATGTCAATTTTATTATATTCAAGTCAAAAATTGATTTAAAATGAATCTGGAACGAATTTAAAGTCAATCAGAAAATTCTCTGATTTTTGATACGTTCCGGAGCCGACTCTAGAGTTTCAGAGTCGACTCCACTCAGAATACAGAAATGACTGTCTGTCTCGAGTCGACCCCTGTGATTTCAGAGTCGACCCCCGATTCTGTCGAGCCGACTCCATGACTGTGTGAGTCGACTCCGCTCAGACACCAGAGGTGTGTTTTTCTGAGCACTTCGCGAGTCGACCCCCCTTTCATGAGTCGACCCCCGACTGTCAGGAGTCGACACTTTATTTTTGATGAGTCGACCCTTAACTTTCTGAGTATTTCTATTTTTGGTATCACGACTTCGAGCCGACTCGGGAAAGCAGGAGTCGACTCCAACAAATCTGGGCGTGATTTTTCTGAATGCCAACTCAGCGTCAACGGTAAGATTTTTAATTAACGGCTATTTTCTTTGTTTCTAACGGCTATATTTTTGCAGAATCTATAAATAGAGAAGCCGTTTTCAAATCAAATAGACATTCACAAAAGAGAGAAAAGAAAAAAAGAAAAAAGAGCTCATTTGAAAAAATCCGTGATTCAAAATAGAGTGAAAGAAAGTGTGAAATCAAAGGAAGCTCCTTCTGTGCTCAAGCTCAACAATCCAAGGAAGCTTCAGAAGAAAATCCAAGAGCTATTCAAGAGCATCTCAAGTGATTTTCAACACTCAAAGAAAAGAAAAAGCTCAAATCAACTCCAACAACATCCGTGAAGAATCCGAGCTGAGGCCCGATTCTACACTTCAAAGGAGTTGAGAAAAAGAAGAAAAGAAGAAAAGCTCAAAAGCCAACCAACTGCAAATCAGGCTTTTCTAAACTTTATTCTTATTTGTTTATCTGCTCATTAAGGAGCTTTGTAATTGAAAAACAATATTTCTATTATTTGTGTCTAGTTCAATCTGGGGGATTGAACTAGTGGAGGTAGTCTTACCTCGGTACAAGCTTGGTATAGCTTGTGTTAGGGTTTTTGTGCTGGTGAGCCCGAAAACCAGCTGGGTTCGTTGTGATCCCGGAAAAACAACAAGTTTGAGTTGTGAGCTTGTAAAACAACTCTGCTGTAATCAAGGAAGATTATAGTGTGGACCCAAGTGAATCTTGGGAGTGGACGTAGGTGTTGGATACACCGAACCACTATAAAATCTTTGTGTTTGCCGTGCTTTCATTGACTCTTTCTCTATCTCTGTTTTATTCACTGCACTTGTATTTACATTGCATTTGCCTTCATTCTTCTTAAGCAAACATTTTAAAAGGCTAAATTTTTAAAGAACCCAATTCACCCCCCCCCTCTTGGGTTGTCATCTGGGCCAACACAACCAAATAATGATGGACCCAAGCAATAAGGAGCACACCTCCATCGTGACAGAGAAGGGCATTTATTATTACAAAGTGATGCCTTTCGGTCTAAAGAACACGGGGGTGACCTATCAAAGGTTGATGAACAAAGTCTTTCAAGATCAGTTGGATCAGAATATGGAAGTTTATGTGGACGACATGCTGACGAAGAGCGCCCGTGCCTCCGACCATGTTTCTGACCTGGAGGAAACTTTTAACAACCTCCGCCATTTTCAAAGAAGTGTGCCTTCGGTGTCATGGCAGACAAGTTCTTAGGCTTCATGGTGACCCAGCGGGGGATTGAGGCGAACCCAGAGAAGATCAGCACCATCCTCGACATGAGGCTGCCGACTAGCAAGAAGGAAGTGCAGCGGCTCACAGGGAGCGGCTCACAGGGAAAGTAGCGGCCCTAAGTCGTTTCCTTTCCAAGTCAATCGAGAGGTGCTTGCCCTTCTTCAAGGCCCTGCGGAAGGTCAACAATTTTGAATGGACAGACGACTGTCAAAGGGCCTTCGACGGGTTGAAGGCATTCCTGTCCTCCCCGCTGCTCCTATCGAAGCCGAAGGACGGGGAGAGGCTTTTCCTTTATATTTCCGCCTCTTCAGAAGCTATCAGCTCCATTCTGGTGTGTCTCAACGTCGACGAAACCCAGAAGCCTGTCTACTATGTAAGCAAGGTACTCCACGACGTGGGAGTCAGGTACTCTAGGACAGAAAAGATCATCTTCACCCTGATCGTCTCCGCCCGATGTCTCCGACAATATTTTCAAGCTCACGCCATTGTGGTGCTCAAGGACCAGCCCCTCCAAGCCATTCTAGCTTGTCTAGACACTTTAGGCTGACTTGCCAAATGGGCCATCAAGCTAGAAGAATTCGATCTCTTTTCCAGGCAAGACCGGCTCTAAAGTCCTAAGTCCTAGACGACTTCCTAGTCGAGTGCACCTAGGCGGAGGAATCAGCCGAGGAGGTTTCCGTGAGGCAACCTGATGCCGAGCCGAATAATGACGGAGAGTCCTGGATCCTCCACGTGGACGGCGCCTCGAACTCCCAAGGAAGCGGTGCCGGCCTCATCGTCGCAGGCCCAGACAGAGAAAATGTGGAGTGTTCCCTTCAGTTTTTGTTTGAAGCCACAAACAATCAGGCAGAGTATGAGGCCCAGTTGGCAGAGCTGAGGCTCGTCCAGGAGTTTGGAGTAAAGCGGCTCAGAGCCTTCACAGATTCGCAACTCATCTCCGAGCAAATCAACGGAGAGTACGAGGTGCGGGACCCCGCCATGGCTTAATACCTGGGCAAGGTTCGGCTTTTAATCTCTCTTCTAACTTACTTCAGCATCAACTATATCCCTTGGAGCGAGAACACCAAAGCCGATACCCTTTCCCATTTAGCCACCTCCGCTGACGGCATCGCGAGGGATGCCTACATTGAGCACCTGGAGAGGCCCAGCATAGAAGACAAAGAGGAAGTCCTCCTGCTCACCCAAGAGCCAACTTGGATGGATGTCTACATCCGCTATCTTATGGACGGCACTCTCCCCGCTGACCGCGACAAAGCTATGTTGCTTAAATGGAGAGCCTCCAAGTTCACCCTCCTAGAGGGTGCCTATATAGAAAGTCGTTCTCCTACCCCCTGCTCAAATGTGTAGGACCTGCCGACGCCAACTAAATCCTTAGGGAAATCCACAAAGGCATCTACGGAAATCACCTAGGGGGCAGGTCCCTTGCTCATTAGACCCTCCATCAAGGGTACTTCTGGCTCACTATGAGGGAGGACGCCGCCAAGCAAGTCCAGAAGTGTGACGGCTGCCAGCGCCACGCGTATATCCAGCGCCAGCCATCCATCCCTCTGAGTCCTCTCTTGGCCCCGTGGCCCTTCGCCCAGTGAAGAATGGACATCCTTGGGCCATTCCCCCCGGCTTCTGGTCAACGGAGATTTCTGCTCGTCGCCATCGACTATTTCACCAAATGGGTCAAGGTCGAAGAGTTAGCCAAAATCACCGAGAGTAAGGTCAAAGCCTTCTTCTGGAAGTCTATCATATGCCGCTTTAGCCTACCTCACACTCTCATCACTGACAACGGCCGGCAGTTCGACAATGCCACATTCAAGACTTTCTATACCGAACTAGGCATTCGCCATCGATTCACCTCCGTCGGCCACCCGCAGACTAACGGGAAGGCCGAGGTCATGAACCGCACCATTCTCAGAGGACTCAGAACCTGATTGGACGGGTCCAAGGGATAGGGTGGAGCTCCCTAGCATGTTATGGGCCTACCACACGACCCCAAGGGCCCCGACGGGTGAGACCCCCTTTAGCCTCGTCTTTGGGTCTGAGGGTATCATCCCTGTCGAGATCGGCCTACCAAGCCCGTGCGTGGAGTCCTACAACGAAGAAGACAACTCCGCCCTAATAAGAGCCAACCTTGACTTCATTGATGAGGCGCACGACCGAGCGCGACTATGTATGGCAACTTTACGCTAGCGGGTGGCCAAGTATTACAATGCCCGGGTGCATCCCAAAGCATTCTGCCCCAGAGATCTAGTTCTCAGGAAGGCCGAGGTGTCCAAACCTGCGGAGGGGGCAAACTGTCCCCCAATTGGGAAGGTCCTTACCGCGTTGCTGAGATGCTCCACCAAGGAGTGTACTGAATTGAAGAGCTCAATGGCCGACCCATCCCGCATACTTGGAATGCAGACAACCTTCGCCGATACTATCAATAGTGTATCTCTCCACATGATAAGCAATAAAAGGTCTCCTTCAACACCATACTCGATTCTTCCTTGTGTTCGAGGACCAGATCTCAAAAAAGGTTATCGCCGGCATCACAGCTAATGGAACACTACTCAGCCCCGGTACGGACGTGCCCCCGAGTCGGTTCAAGTTCCTAACAGCTCCGTACCTAATCGAGTCACCCCTCAGGCCAGCACACAAACCCCGAGGCGGTTAAAAGGTTCTTGCCGGCATCATGGCTAACGGGACACCACTCGGCCCCAGCACGAAGGTGCCCCCGAGTCGGTTCAAGTTCCTAACAGCTCCGTATCCAGTCGAGTCACCACTTGGGCCGGCACACAAACCCCCGAGGCGGTTAAAAAGTTCTCGCCGGCATCGCGGCTAACGAAACACCACTCGGCCCTGGCACGGAGGTGTCCCCAAGTCGGTTCAAGTCCCTAACAGTTCCATACCCAATCGAGTCACCCCTTGGGCCGGCACACAAACCCCCGAGGCAGTTAAAAGGTTCTCACCGGCATCGCGGCTAACGGTACACCACTCGGCCCCAGCACGAAGGTGCCCCCGAGTCGGTTCAAGTCCCTAACAGTTCCATACCCGATCGAGTCACCTCTCGGGCCGGCACACAAACCCACGAGGCGGTTAAAAGATTCTCGTTGGCATCGCAGCTAACGGGACACCACTCGGCCTCGGCACGAAGGTGCCTCCGAGTCGGTTCAAGTCCCTAACAGCTCCGTACTCGGTCGAGTCGCCCCTCGGGCTGGCACACAAACCCTCGAGACGGTTAAAAGGTTCTTGCCGGCATCGAGGCTAACAGGACACCACTCGGCCCTGGCACAGAGGTGCCCCTGAGTCGGTTCAAGACCCTAATAACTTCATACCCGGTCGAGTCGCCCCTCGGACTGGCACACAAACCCCGAGGCGGTTAAAAGGTTCTTTCCGGCATCGCAACTAACGAGATACCACTCGGCCATAGCACAGAGGTACCCCCGAGTCGGTTCAAGTCCCTAACAACTTCGTACCCGGTCGAGTTGCCCTTCGGACCGGCACACAAACCACCGAGGCAGTTAAAAGGTCCTTGCCGGCATCACGGCTAATGGGACACCACTCGGCCCCAGCACGAAGGTGCCTCCGAGTCGGTTCAAGACCCTAACAGCTCCATACCCAGCCGAGTCGTCCCTCGGGCCGGCAAACAAACCCCCTGAGATGGTCCAATAGAGTTCGGAGGCATCATGGCTAACAGAACATTGCACGGTTCTACGTCATCCCTAACAGCCCATACCCACTTAAATCGCCTTCGGAATCGGCCCCTAAGGCGTTTCATGGGTCCGGCAGCCTTGTACTCATTCAAAGCTATCCCCCTAAGTTCGCGGGTGAATCCTTAAGATTGATCTAAAGGCCGCCTAGGTACATCCAGATTTCCCCAAGGGCCGGTGCCAAACTACCTCGCTTACCCGGTCGGGACCTTAATGGACCACAAACTTGAATGACGGCACGAGCATTGGCAAATTCATTCGATCACTATCAAGCCTAAGTCTATGGAATCGCCGCGACGTCACAAACACGCGAGGCACTTATGAACAGAAAGATAGAAGAAGATATCTTGGAAGAAAAATCCCTTTTCATTGACATCTTGTAATAATTACAAAATCTGACCCGAAGTCAGTTACAAAAGAAAATACAAGATGAAAGGGGAAACACAAAAGAAAAAAGAATAAAAGATACAAATATCTCAAGGCCTGCTCGGCCCTGGTTCTTCCCCGGCCTCCTCCTCCTGACTCTTCGCCATCGAGATCCCCATGCTAGATCTTCTCAAGATCGGAGCCGTTAATGTTGAAGGTTGCAGACATCTTCGATTTGCAAAAACCGAAGCCCTTCACGTAGGCGTCGATGCTGGCCTCAATCACTTCTTGCTCAAACTCCGGTGAAGCTTTGAAGTTGGCGACGGCGTTGTTGGCTCAGGCCTCGGCCTTCCTGGCTTGCGCCTCGGTCTCCCTGGCTCTCACCCCGGCTTCCCAGGCATGGCTTTCGGCCTCCTCGGCGCGGTCCTTGGCTTATTGGGCTTGGGCCAGTGCCTTGGCCTGCCCGTATCCTGCCTGGACCGCCATCATCTCCGCTGCGGCGGCCCTATCCAACTACGGCACGGGTATCATCCGCTGCCGCGTCAGCCCGACCCTCTATATGTTGGAGCTGGCGAACCAGTTCCTCTATTCTTTTCCCGGCCGACTCTAGCCTGGCTGAAACTAAAGCCAGCTTGGTTTTCACCGTGGAAGCTTGGCCACCTTCAATCTCGGCCCGGCTCTCCGCCTCCTTCAGCCTACTGCCCAAATCCTCCTCCTAGGCCTTGGCCTCCTCCTGTTGCCAAGTAAGCTTCTCGGCTAACCCCTGGCACTGCCCTTTATATTTTTTGATTCTCTCCTAGGAGCGGGCGATCACGTCGCCTGACCGGGACATCATTTCGCGGAAGGCGAGGGCCCCATTGGCCATTTGCACCGAACAAGCTTGTCAGCTACAAGTTAACTAAGATGCATCAAAGAAAAACCAGGGACGAAGCCTTACCTGGAGCACCGACACGAAGACCATGTTGAGGATTCCGACAATGAACTGCTGCTCCATCTCCGCATTAAACTGCGAGGACCGCACCCTCGACAGAAGATAGACGGCCTCCCTGACGTCTTCCATGGAGGGGAGCCTGGGCGCCGGCTGCTGCGGTCGCCTCGGCGTGCCATCGATCGCCCACCGAGCCGAGTGGCGTATGGATCGCCGGGATGACCTCCCCAGCTCAGCCCTGTGCCTGCCAATCATCTCTGCCCCGGCACCGGCTCCTTCAACTACTGGCGGGCGGGGAGCCCTCTCTGTCTCCAATTTGGCAGGAACCGGAGGGCCACCTACAACATCAACCTGCCCTGCCTCGGTCAGTTCTGTGGCGGTAGGGATCTCCCCTTCGGGGTCCAGGTCCACCACGATTGGCTCGGTGGCAGCCGGAATCTCCCCCTCTTCTACCTCGGCCCCGGCCGAGACCAGGACCACCTCTTCAGTCGGCGCCTCCCTGGCCGGCTCCTTCGCAAGCACCGCTTTCGCCTGGGTTGCGGGGACTTTCGGGATTTGGGCCGGCTCGGCCTGGGCCTTCTTCCGCGCCCTTTTTGCTGGCCTCACCTCCTCGCCAGCTGCCTGCCTCTTCTGGCGCATGGCGGCTTCCAACTTTTCGATGGGAATTTTCATCGCTGCACAAAGACAAGCATTAGTAAAAATGAATAAATGCAATGCCTGGCCGAGGGCGAGAAGAATAGGTTCTCGTGCTCACCAACTGTCAGGGCCAATTCGGCCTCATACAAGTTCTCCTCAGACAGGAGTTTCTTGTAGGAGGGGATCTGACAGGAGGATAGGCAGCAGAAAAGCTCCTCGTCCTTCTCGCCCATGATCGAATTTTCGTTGGGGCTGACATCAGGCTCTCTCCAGTCGGCCCTCACCCCCTCCACATGGGCAAACAAGAATCGGGATTTCCATCCCCTAACCTAGGACGGAAGACCTAGGGGAAGAGCCCTACCCGGCCTGGCGGTGAATACCTACCAAGCCCCCTCACCTTGATGACGGAGCTTATAAAAGGCTCGGAACAGAGACAGTCTGGCCTCCGAGCCTTGGAAAAAACAAAGGATGACGAAGGCGCAAATGATCCGAATCGAGTTCGGAGTCAGCTGCGCCGGCACCAACCTATACCTATTCAACAAATTTAAGAAAAAAGGATGGAATGGGAGCCGCAGTCCACACCGGAAGAACTCTTCGTACAGAGCAACCCGACCGGGGAGGTGGGAGTTTACTCTATCCTCGGGCCCTCGTGCGGACAGGCGGATGAAGCTAGGAATCCTATACATGGTCCTAAGGACCTCTATCTCTTCAGGGGTCATGGTGGAAGCCACCCCCCCGGCCCCGCTGGGTCAAGACCGGCTGCCGAAGGAGGCGCCGGACGGCTGGAGGAAGTAGGAATTGCTCTCGCCGGGGAGGTCTGAGTAGGCGATTGGTCATCTACCGATGGCCAGTCGCAAATGGTGATTCCGCCCACCGGCCGGGGCACTCGACTAGCTAAGGAAGTGTGGTCCTCGACAGAAGAATGGGGGGACTCTACGACTGGCCTCTTACCCTCCCTAATAGCCTGGCGATCCATGAGAAGGACAAAAAGGAGAAACTGACCAGAAGTTTAAGAAGAAGATGAAGTTTGAGGGTCTCGGGTCGCAAGGGAACTCAAGACTTAGGGGAAGAAGATGCAGAGGAAGCAGTAGCAGTGAGAAGGTTCTCCCCGAGTGCTCATAGCAGCTTTATACCCTGGCTCCGGATCACATCGCCCGAGATCTCGCCACGCGGCCCATCACCATTGCGCCAGGAGTCCAGCCACCGGCAGCTTCACCTGTGCCCGAGGCGCATTGCCTCGGTTCGGCCCGAGGAGCGGGATCCCCGGCCAATGATGGTGCGTGAAGAGCGGAGAGGCAATGATGGCGCTTGCCTTTTTCCCATCCTTCGAGAAGCACCTCCTCAGGATGCCCGGTGCCGACGTCAAATACCACTCTCCGCTTGATTGCGGAAGATTTTTGAAGCGACATTGCCTCGAAAGAGCGCGCCAGCTCACCCGTCATTAAAGGCGCCCATGACTGGCAATCATTTTTTGAATTGTCGCGCTCCTTTCGCTCAAAGGATGGTAGGCATGTGGCCCTTCGCGCTCAGGAGCGGGGGGGATCTAATGTGGCTGACGAAGCCACGTGGATGATCACAGCAAAGTTAACCAGCTGGCGCGGCCACATCAGCCGAGGCGGCCCCGACTTCCCCAAGTCGGCCTCGCGTCCGCCTCGGCTCCTCCATGTTGGCCCCGGCAGCCCTCGTTGGCCCCGGCCTCTCCAGATAAGCTGAGGTGGCCCTGACTTCCCCAAGTCGGCCCCCCATTTGCCCCGGCTCCTCCATGTCGGCTCCGGCGGCCCTCGTCGGCCCAGGCCTCTCCAAACAACCCAAGGCGGCCCCGACTTCTCCAAATCAGTCCCGCGTCCATCCCATTTCCTCCGTGTCGGCCCCGGCAGCCCTCGTCGGCCCCGGCCTCTCCAGATAAGCTGAGGCAGCCCTGACTTCCCCAAATCGGCCCCCCGTCTGCCCTGGCTCCTTCGTGTCGGCCCCGGCGGCCCTCGTCGGCCCTAGCCTCTCTAGACAAGCCGAGGCGGCCCCGACTTCTCCAAGTCGGCCCCGTGTCCGCCCCGGCTCCTCCGTGTTGGCCCCGGCGGCCCTCGTCGGCCTCAGCCTCTCCAGATAAGCCGAGGCAGCCCCGACTTCCCTAAGTCGATTCCGGCCGCCAAGACCATCAACTTTCTGACTCGCACAGACTGGCACAGTCAGGCCCACCTACCGCCTGGCCACACCACCGATGGGACCAGGCCCACCTACCAGCTTGCCCCACCGATCGATGGGACCTGGCCCACCAACCGTCGGCTCCTCCTCTCGGATGGGACAAAACCTACAAACCAGCCCAAATTCACGTAACTTTCACGTGTTCCGCAGACATCTCTCCCTCACGGAACTTCACGTGGCTAATCCCCATGCGGATGTCAAATGCCTATAAAAGGGTAAGTCAACTGGAAACCTAGGTATGTGAACACAGGTGCTCACTTACACTACCACCCCAGAAAGACCCCAACTATTGGAGTTCTTTCGGCCTTTAAGGAGCTCTTTCGAGCTCCCCTTCGGCTATTACCTCGGTTGCTAACTTGAGCGTCGAAGGGTCCACACCGGAGCTCTCTCCAGTCTTAGGACTTCTTGCAGGTTCTCCAGCTCGGCGAAGATCCCGTCAGCAAGCAGACTTATCTTTCCCGCGTTTAAGTCCAGTGATCGAGCGTCATCAGCTCTATTTCATAATAAATTACTAAAATGAAAGTGCACCTAAGATATGCTATTCCATGGATACAAAATGTCCATAGAAAAATATGCAGTGATATTAAAGTAAATTATATTTAATTTTTGCAATCTATCATAAAATTAATTATTAGATGAT
This sequence comes from Calamus simplicifolius, assembly GCA_900491605.1. NCBI lineage: Eukaryota > Viridiplantae > Streptophyta > Magnoliopsida > Arecales > Arecaceae > Calamus > Calamus simplicifolius. The sequence continues at coordinate 414,067 of UESW01001394.1, forward strand.
TAGTATCAGAGCATGGAATGTCTTACCCTTCATTTGGTTAGAGGAAGGTAGGGAAAAAATTTCTCTTCTAATTTTTTCATTTTGGTTGGAGCGTAAAGAAAATTTTATTCATGGAACTCATGCATATTTTTTTTCTTTTATTAGAAACTAAATAAAATATCTTTTTTTCCTTTCTCTTATAGAAACCTTTTCTAGAAATTCTTCTATGAAAAAATACCAAATATTTTCTTAAACATGCCTAGTGCTACAATGGGCATTTTTTCACTTTTGAAATATGTTCATAAACAATCACATATAGGAAACTTCTTATAAAATTTGTTATCAACGGTGCTCAAAGCATTGCTAGACATGTATTTTCTGAATCATAGTTTGTTCTCCTCAGCTCTCCGTATTAAAATCCTCTCGCAATAATAATAAAAAAAGAACCTGAAATAAAATGTGAAATTATACAGTTCGGTGACTTAAATAAATAAAAAATCCTCGAATAAAACGTGAAATTATAAAGTGTGGTGATGTCATGATAAAATATGTTCATGGGGCTGGCACAATATTTGGACTGCCAAAGTTGTCGCATGTTTGTTAGAGCTATCGAAAGGCTCTTCTACCGCAACAACAATCAATATCTTATGAGAATTGAAAAAGATTTGCTGTGAGCATCGATTGTGCGTATTTCTTTTTTTTTTTTTTTTTTTATAAAAACAAATGCTCATAGTAGTCAAGTACAAGTCAATCTAGATATATCAAAAAATAGTATTTGCTTTAATACAATGGGACAGTGATCATTCTGTTTTTAGATCCAAAATCTGAAATGATAGGCGACTGAGGCCACAACCCAATCCACTGCCGCATTAGCTTCCTGATAGACATGCTGGATCTGGACTGAATGAACCTCCTAGAGGATAGCCCAAATATCATAGAGTAAAGAGTTGGTAGGGATGTGATCTCAATTCTGCGTATTAATTGCTCATATATAGCAATATGCATACAATATACTGTAAGATTTATTGAGCTATTGTGCTAATATGCATGAATAATTAATTCGTTCAATTGATATGCATGGTGCAGAAGACTTTTCTTGAGAATTTCTTTTGGGCGCAAAGTATGCATCTGAATTGCAAGCCCATAAATGCGATCGTAAATACAACTACGAAAGTCTTTCTGCATTACTTTTAATCCAAAAAACTATGCATCAAATATATTTATTGATCATGCATTTATACAAATATACGTATAAAGCACGTTATGACCTATTGAACTATGACACAATGGACATGCCCATATGAACACGCCTATAAAGCGCGCCAATGAACATACGCTCGTATGGTTACGCAATGAATAGCTACCTCTGAAGCATGACAAAGTCGTTCCCATGCAACTGCTACCGCAGAAGCCATGACGTTGATTTTATTTTATTGATCCCGGCGCCCGCTAAGAGCTGGCAGAACCCACTTGTGCGATTAATTTGGACACCACCTACCGACGACATTTTTTAATTAAAAAAACTAATTTGTTTTTGACGTACGAGGCATGGCATGTTAACCTATGAGATGGGTCTCAGTCTGCACACTGGAAACATTCGGGCAAGATGGACGACAAAAAAATAAAGTAACATAATGACGAAAAAAATACTTTTATTCCTTCGGCATCCGATCAAAATTATTTTGCATAATAAAATTTTAATTATTATAATTTAATTTATTATATTCCTAAAATATTATAATTTTTTATATTTTATTTTATAAATTAATTTTAATTAATAAAATAATTAATGCATCATTCTGTCAACTAGTTTATATATTTACATCGAAATAAATTGCTAAACACATATTTAAGTCAAAATAACTATTTATCAATTCTAATTGATCTCATAAAACAAAATAGATGTAATATTTTAAAAATATGAGATGCTAAATTAAAAGTTTGAAGATCAAAATTAATTTTGAATGAAAGTTTGAGTATCTAAAATATAATTAGCTTAATATAATTATAATTTGGCTCTAGCAAATCTTATGCATATGCATAGTAGTTGTTAAGAATATTCTTACCAAAATATTTGATCGGATCATCAGGTTATTTGCTAAGATTCTTAAAAGAATATTTGATAAGATTTTAGAATTTAGAATATTTAATATGATTTTATAGATTTTAGAATTTAAAATATTTGATATGATTTTTTAAAATATTTTCAGAATATTTTGCATATTTGTATGATTCTCAAATCTCTAAAATTTTTGTAATTATCAATACTACTCTTATAAAAAGTGTTAGCCTATATAAAAAAAAAAAGGTATGACATGCAATACATTTTAATTTTCATCTTTCACCCTTTTCCACTTCTTTCATAGTATCAGAGCTATTTCTTATGGCCTGAGATTTTGATATTTTTTCAATATCCTTGTCAAGCATAGCCTTGGATTAGAAATACCTTTATTACCTCTATTAATATTCTTTTTTAGATGATTTGATATAACTAAGGATCTCTAAAATTTTTTAGCCAAATATTATTATTTCATGAATCTTGCTCGCCAATATTAGCTTCTCAACAAACTCCATCGTCTGAAATAAGAGCCAAGTCAGTTTATTAATGATTTTCATTCTCAAATATCTAGCATTTGGGATCAGATAATTATGTTTGAGCCATAGTGGAAATATTCAATGATGTCAAGTTATTTATTGCTTATCGAGACAATATGCATCTTAACCAATTTCTTACGAAACTCAATTATGATTTTGAATCTATTACAACATCTCTTTTATATCGTAATCCTTTGCCTACTTTAGATGTGGCTATTGATGAGCTACTTTTCGAGGAGACTCGTAAGCAAAGAAAGAAGCTTTAACCTATCGATTCTGTTTTAACTACTCCATCCTCCGTACCTATTTCCATATAAGTGCAAACTTCGTTTATCTAATAGTTTTATTTTTATCGTTATTATTATACGAATGGTCGGACAATTAAGAATTATCATTGTCTTGCATCTAAAAAGAATTATACTCACTACAGGAGAAAAAAATATTGCAACGCCCAAATGCGACGCAATGCTAAATATGCTATTGCAACGCAATAGCGACGCAATGACAGCGTCGCTCAGATGTCCGTCGCAATCTCCATTTGTCGCATATTGCGACTCTCTACGACGCAACATGCGTCGCAATATTGCGACGCATCCAAATGCATCGCTAAATTTAAAATTAATTTTTAATATTTAAAATTATTATTAAATATTGCAATGCATTTAATTGCGTCGCAATATTGCGACGCATTTAGTTGCATCGTAATATTTAATAATAATATTTTTAATATAATAGCGATGCAATTTGAGTCGCTAATGCGTCACCAAGAAAAATTTTTTTAAAATATGCGACGCAAGGTCATTGCGTCGCAATATTAATAATAATATTTTAGATATAATAGCGACGCAATTTGAGTCGCTAATGCATCGCTATTAATTTTTTTTTTAAATTATTGCGACGCTAGGTCATTGCGTCGCAATATTTAATAATAAAATTTTAAAAATATTAGCGATGCAATTTCAGTCGCTAATGCATCACTAATTAAATTTTTAAAAATATATAAAATATTAAAAATTAAAGCGGTTAATACAATTTCATTACATTTAAATATTGATAGAAACATTCTTCACTCATATTGATCCAAACAATAATCATTCAATTTCTAAAAATAATTAATATATTAAAATTTTAAAGTTTTCATGTGCAACATATAAAAAGAAAAAAATACATCAAGAATCTGAGCGATCACATGGAGGCTGG
>UESW01001394.1:418261-478941 GCA_900491605.1 Calamus simplicifolius
TGATTATGTATGCTATAATCACATAACTTCTAATCCTTCTAATTTTTTAACCAAATCTTTGGCATTCAATGCTCAAAAAATTATGACCGCCGATGGTTCATATATGCCAATTAGTCATGTAGAATTTATTTGGACCTCTTAATTATCTATCCCTGATGTATACTTAATTCCCAAACTTTCTCTAAATTTGCTCTCTATTAGACAATTGTATCATTCTAGATTTGATATACATTTTTTCTATACTGGATGTATTTTGTAGGATCCACATACAAGATAGATTATTGGGACAAATCGTGAAGTGGGACAAATGTTTGAGCTTTCCTCACTTCATGTTCCTTTTCTCTCACAACTTGTTGCTTATGCTTACTCAGGTGTTCCTCTTAGCCTTTGACACTCTCGATTGATTATGTTTAAAATTCTTATCTTTAATCATTAGTTTTAGTGGTCAATTAGGTTTAGTTGAATAAAAGTACTTTGATTGTATGCCTTGTCAAATGAGAAACATGTTCATTTATCTTTTAATAATAATGATTCCATTGTGCTCTTACATCATTTGATCTTATTTACTATGATATTTGGGGTCCCACACCTATATCTACAATAGAAGACTCTAAATATTTTGTAAATTTTATTGATAACTTCTCTTGATTCACTTGGCTTTATAGTCATTCACACACATCTTTGATGTTTATAAAATTTTGCAAACATGATTTAAAATCAGTTTAGTAAAACCATCAAAATTTTCATTTAAATAATGCCATGGAATACAAAGATTCTATTTTTTTCCTTTTTAAGGAACATTGCACCCTATCTCAGTATCTTTATCCATGTACTTCTTAACAAAATGATTGAGTTGAACGTAAGCACAACTACATTTTAAAAATTGTTTGAGCTATGCTTATTGATGCTTCTACTCTCAAGACACTTTGGAAAGGATCAGTCTTAACTATTGTTTACACCATTAATCAGATTCCTTCTCCATTTATCCAAAATTTCACTCCTTATGAAATACTTTATAGCATACCTCTTGATTACAACCTTTTTCATGTCTTTAGATTACATATTTTGTTCATCTTCAATCCCATGAATGTCTAAACTCGAACCTCATTCTCATTTATGCTGATTTTTTGGATATGGCATCGAATACAAGGGTTACTAATGCTATGATCCAGTCTTTAGAAGATTATGAATCTCCCATCATGTCATGTTTTAGGAACATAAAGTATTTTCAACTCTCTGTAACTTTCAAGTTCCTCCAGCTAACAAGTCCTCTCCTTTTATAAATCCTTCACTTAATCTTTTTTCAGATACTGATATGATTTGCTCAAATACTTCTGCTTGGTCTCTCACTAATATGTCTAGTCAATCTGTTGATTCTTTTCACAATAAGATTCTAAAGCCTTGTCTTCTCCTCCTATGAGAATAAAAAAACTTTTCACTCATCTTAATAATTACTTTTGTTATTCTACTATTGCTTCTCCTCATGAGTCTTGTATCTTTTATGAGACTTCTTCTAATCCTCTTTGATAAAAGTGCTATGGAAAATAATTTGAGGCTTTTACTAAAACTCATACATGGGATTTAGTTGGTTTACCTCCTAAAAAATCTTCTATAGGGTACAAGTAGATTTACAAAATCAAAACTCGATCAAATGGTTCAATTGAGCATTATAGAGCACGCTTGGTAGCTAAAAGTTTTAATTCAAGAGTGTGGTATTGACTATGAGGAGACATATGCTTCTGTTGTGCGACTCATTTCTATACACACTCTTCTTGCCATTGTAGCTACCTATCAATGGCAACTTTTTCAAATGGATATCAAGTATGCTTTTCTCAAGTGTAATCTTGTAGAGGAAGTATATATTGTTGGCCCAGATGGCAACCCAAGAGGGGGGGGTGAATTGGGTTCTTTAAAAATTTAATACTTTAAAACTTAAAACCAAATTTCACAAGGATTAAGTATGCTAGTGAAGTGAAGCTATAATTTAAAGCACAATAAAAGAGAGAGAGAAAGAGACAAGAGCACGACAAACACATAAGATTTATAGTGGTTCGGTGTATCCCACACCTACGTCTACTCCCAAGAAACTCTTGGGTCCACACTATAATCCACTAATTACAGTTGAGTTATTTTACAAGCTCACAACTCCAACTTGTTATTTTACATGGGGTCACAACGAACCCAACCGGTTTTCACGGGTTCACCAGCACAAAACCCAAACTCAAGCTAAACTAGCTTGTTCTCGAGGTAAACTACCTCACCTAATTCAATCCCTCTGATTGAATTAGTAAACACTAAATTAATTTAAAGTTTACAACAATGCAAAGCTCCTTAAATGAGCAAATAAGCATATAAGTAAACAAAGGTAAGAAAGCCTGATTGAAACGATGTGGATTTGAGCTTTTCTTCTTTTCTTCTTTTTCTCTTCTCTTTTGAATGGTTGAGCAAGGATTGAATCGTTGAATCTCTAACACAGCTCGTTGAGGAAATAGGACTTTTTCTTTTCTTACTTTCCCTTTTGTAAATCCTCCGAATTTGAACTTTTAGGGCTTTGGATTTCTCTTAAATCTCTCTTGGATTGATAGGCTTGGACTCAGAGATTTTTCTTTCTTTTTCACTACGGATTTCTCTTGATTTTTTTTATTTTCCCTCTATTTTTCATTCTTTTTTTTAAACGGACGAGTCCCTCCTTTTATATAGACTTAATCTGAGACTAGGTGAGAAATAGCCGTTACAAAGTATCTTGGATCCTTCTCCATGCAAAGAAATGTATCCATTGAGAGTTAGGTGAGAAATATATCCGTTAGAGCCAATCTGGCACTTTTAAAAATCGTCCTTAATAGGTTGGAGTTGGCTCCAACTTTTCATGTGTCGGCTCTAGTTTGTGTTTACATAAATAGCAAAAACTGATTTGATGTAGAGTCGGCTCCGACTTTGCAAAGTGTCGACTCCCCGCTGGCTGGAGTCGGCTTCCAATTTCTGATGTATCGGCTCCGAGAATTGCTCTGAAAAATACAGTCTCTGTAACTCAGGTTAGAGTCGGCTCCCGAAATTCATGTGTCGACTCCGGCTTCTGAAGCAGAAAACAGTTTCTCTGTATCTCAGGTTGGAGTCGGCTCCACCTTTTCATGTGTCGATTCCGAAACCTCAGGTGTTGGCTCCGAAACTCTAGGTGTCGACTTCGAACCGTACCGAAAATATATAACTGCTCTGATACACTCTGGAGTCTGCTCTAATGGTTCTAGGTGCCGGCTCTAAGTTCTGAACTTAAATAAACTCCATTTAAACTCGGTTCAAAACTGATTTCTAAGTGTCATTTGAATAAACAACCAATCTTAATACTTGAAACACTTATCAAATTTATTAGAAACACAATGAATATACTCATGGCTTTTGTTAATCATCAAAATCAATAATTGAGTAAATAATTTTTCAATAATTTTTTCAACATATATGAAGCCACCTTTAAAATATGATCATCTCCCTAGCAAAGTCTGCAAATTTTGTTAAGCTTTGTATGGTTTTAAACAAGCTCCTCATATCTAATTTGCAAAATTTAGTTTTGTTGTTAAATATTTTGGCTTTAGTTCCAGTTCTTATGACTCTCCTCTTTTCATTCGTAATTTAGACTCTAATACTATTCTCTTCTTTATGTGGATGACATGATTATTATAGGAAATGATCTTATGTGGATTTAAGCTTTTAACATGTATCTTAGTAAGCAATTTGAAATGAAAGATCTTGACTTTCTTAACTACTTTTTCAGAATTGAGATATCTACTAATTATAATGGCATTTACTTATCTCAAGCCAACTATGCTTCATATTTACTTTCTAGAGCACGATTGATAGATAGCAAAATGGTTGATACTCCTCTTGACATTAATGCCAAATTTCATGCCACTAATGGTGAGCCTCTTCAAGATCCTACTCTATACCATTAATTAGTTGGCAGCCTAGTCTATTCACTATTACATAACCCGACACATACATAACCCGACATATTTTATGTTGTTCATCTTGTGAGTCAATTCATGACTACCCCTCATTTTGCTCATTTTGCTATTGTCACTCATATTTTGCGATGTCAAAGGAACATTATTTCATGGTTTTCACTTCTCCCCTTGTTCGTCCATACAACTACAAGCATTCTCTAATGCTAATTGGGCTTGTTATCCCACTAACAAAAAATCAGCTATGAGGTATTATTTTTTATTTGGATATTCACTCATTTCTTGGGGAAAAAAAAACAAGCAGTTGTTGCTTGCTTTAATACGAAGGGGGGGGGGGGGGGTGGTAATTGTGCTTTAGCTGATACTGCTGCCAAGCTTTATGGCTACGTTAGCTACTACAAGATATGGGTATTTCACAATCCTCAACTACCCTACTATACCGTAATGATCAAAGCGCTATATAAATTATTCATAATGATATTTTTCATGAGTGAACTAAATATATTAAGATTGATTATCATTTCATTCGCCAACGTCGACTTCTTTGTAGCATTCTACATCTTTACTCATTCTCATCCATAGATCAACTTGCAGACATCTTCACTAAGACGCATCCTTTTGGACATTTTCGTGATTTGATTTTCAACTCAAGATGGCTTTTTACTTCACCACCTTGAGTTTGAGGGAGGATGTTAAGAATATTTTCACTGAAATATTTGGTGAGATTCTAAATATTTGATACGATTTGATGAGATTCTAGAATTCAGGATATTTCACATGATTTGATGAGATTCTAGGATTTAGGATATTTGATACTATTTTTAAAATATTTTTAGAATATTTTATATATTTGTATGATTCTCAAGATCCCTAAAATCTTTTAAATTATCTACTCTACTTTTATATAAAAGGTTGGCCTATGTACAGAAAATATATAAAAGATAATGCATTTTTATTTTATCTTTATCTTTTCTCTCTTTTTCTCTTCTTTCAGCAGCAAAGTTGCTTGTAGCGCTTAGATGCTTTCCAAAGGATTATCTTTTTTATTCAGCATCCTCTTAATCATGGTATCCCTACAATTAAGCTCTTGTTTGATTAGACTCCTATCATTCTCCTTATTTATTGTCATTATTCTCTTGAGACTAAGACTGCTGACCACTTGTTGCTTTCTTGTCCTAAGTCTTCTCATATATCAAGTATTGTTGACACTGCAGTAGGCTTCACCTTTGTTTTGAACTATATATATGGGCCATCCCTCTATTGGAACATATTGAAAGATTAAGTCTCTAATTATCCATTTGCTTTAGTGCATTTGGAGGAGCAAAAATGTGGAGCTTTTTTATCATAAATCTACCCATTTATAGTGTCCTTTTTGCAAGTTCAAAGTATGCCACAAAAATTTTTCAGAGCCTCTCATACAGCTTCTCTGGTAGGCAACTGGTGATACCCATTGCCTAATTTAGATGGCCATTCTACTCCTCTCCTTATTTCTTGGTGTTTCCCTCCATCAAATTTATGAAAGCTAAATTTTGATGACTCTATCTATGGGAGACATGCAGGCACTAGATTTCTCATTCTAGATGATGCAGGTCACTTTTTTTGCTGGAACAATACCTCTACTCAATATCTTTATTCAACAAATCTTTTTTTCATATACTTCTCATTATTTTATTATTGAAGGAGATTTCAGCACTATAATTAAATGAATTCAATCTGACATAATGTGTTCGATGTGCTTGCATCCACAAATGAGAAGTTTTGTTAAGCTATTAATTGCTATCGTTCAGATAGTCGTTGGTCGTTCAGCATGCATACCGAGAAGAGAATCAGGCAACCAATCTTCTTGCTCACTTAATTAGTAGTTTTTCTCAACTCTTATTTTGTGGTGTAAAAAAGCCCTGCTCAATTGTTGGTGTTTTATTTATGAATGCTAGATGAGTGTCATTTCTTTGGTACTACTGAAGCTCTCTTTTATTTAAGAAATAAAAAAAGAATACTAGAAAAAGATTGCTTGCAGGTATTGGTACGTATGAAAGGAAGAAGATCAGGAGATAAATGCTCCCCGCTCTATACCATTTCACATTTATATGCACACCTATTGCAGTTTAAGCTTATGGACTCTTGTTATAACAAGTTCACACTCTTGAACTCCCTTCGACTACTTCTCCACGTGTGAACGTTCTCAAACTTTCGGCTTCAATTGTCTTAAGCAAATTATTAGCCAGTCTTTTCTGACCTCATCCATAATTCCAGTTTAAGTTCACATCACAGGCCACACTTTTCCTTTCCCAAATGTTTATCTATAGGAAAAGTCTTTGTACATCGTCTTCCGTGCAGCAAGTCCTACGTGAACTGCACCACCCTTTCTTATTGATCGATACCCATTAAAAAATATTAAGACACCTTTACGATATTTCAAGAAAAAAAATTACGACATCTCAGTTTTAAACTTACGGCACTGAATTTATAAAGTTAAGATACCCGTTCAGGAAGCAAAAAAATTAAGACACCCTGGTTTTAAACTTATGACATCGTAGTTATAAAATTAAGATACTCGTTCAGAAAGTAAAAAAAAAAAATTACGACATCCTAGTTTTAAACTTACGATATCCTAGTTTTAAACTTAAGACATCCGTTCAGAAAAGATGTCTGTACATAAATTTCAAAAAAAAAAAAAGCTGTCTGATTGTATTAATACCCGTTCAGCTTTTTTTTTAAAATTTATGTACAGACAGTCATAATTTTATAATTGTATCGTAAGTTTACAACTGGAGTGTCATAATTTTTTTTTTGCTTATTAAACGGATGTCTTAATTTTATAACTAAACTTAAAACTAGAGGTGGGCACTGGGCCGTGCTGCCCATGGCACGGCACGGCTCAGGCCCTGATGGGCCGTGCCAGGCATGGCCCGCCACTGCTACAGTACCGGGCCGTCCCGGCACGGCCCAGTGAACCTGCCGTGCCGGTGGAAAAATTTTTTTTGGCCCAGCACGGCACGGCTCGTGACGGGCCTGGGCCGGCCCGCCGTGCCGTGCCGGCACGGCCCAGGCCCAGGTGGGCCGTGCCAGGCACGGCCCATGCACGGCTCAAATAAAAAAATTATAAAAAAAGTTTTTTTTGATAAATTAAAAAATTATTAAGAATAAAAAAATTTTATTAATATAAAGCCACCTTATAGGTGGGGGGTTTGACATAGACCCCTACCAGTTTATTAATTTAAAATCAAAATGGTACAGAAGGGAGGGGGGCTAGGCCTGACCTCCAGAACATAATACAATAAGCAAGGAGAAAAAAATAGAAAAAAAAATAAAGATAGCTTACTTTAAGTTTTTAACAATTTAAAAAATAAAAATATACAATTATAAAAGTAGAAATGACTCACTCATCACTCTTCAGTCATCAGTAGTATTTGTGTCATCGTCATCTTCGCTGGTTAAGTCATGTCCACCTTTATCTTGAAGCCTCGCCTCAGCATCCAACCAATCTTTGAAGCAGATAAGCATCTCAACTGTCTCGCCAGTCATCCTACTTCTCTTTTCGTCTAAAATACGTCGACCTGCACTGAAAGCGGATTCCGATGCTACTGTGAACATCGGCACAGCTAAAACATCTCGTGCAATGGCAGACATAACAGGATATTGATTTTTAACACTCTTCCACCAAGCTAATACATCTAGATTTTCTATTTGATCTTCATCATATGCAGAATGAAGATCGTTTCGTAAATAAAATTCCAATTCATTACTTAAAGATGACGAAGATGAAGAAGATGATGAAGCATGTGCGTGTCTTCTAATGAATGAAAAAATAGATGACGAACGAGATCTAGAAGAAGAAGCAGAGCTTTGAATAGGTATTCTAGATCCACAAATTTTATCATTATATAAATAATAAATATCATTAAGAAGTCGTGTTACCTCATCTTTAGCAGGTTCAGGATTTTGATTCATGTTTTCACAATATTGATCAATTAAAAAAATTACACCATTTAATTTAACTCTAGGATCAAAAACAGCAACTAAGTTATGCAATGGACATATCCTATTCCAATATTCATTCCATTTAGTTTCCATATTATGTATAATAGGCATTAAAACTTCATGATATCTATATTCTTTAAATTTTTCACTAATTACATATGCTTTTTGTAAAAATGAACAAGAAGTTGGATAATAAATACCTGAAAGAACATTTGTAGCATCATAAAAAGTAACCAAAAATCTTCTAAAATTTTACCTTGATTCCAATCAGCTTCAGTCAATGTAAATCCTAATCCACGCTCATTAATATAAGCACTTAATAAGTTCTTATATGGGTATGCATCATGTATCATGGCATAGGTACTATTCCAACGAGTTATTACGTCAAGTTTAAATTTTTTAAAACGTTTACCATGATCTACACATAATTATTTAAATTCTTGAAGTCTTGACCTTGAAGCATGAATAAAAGAAACAACATTTCTAATTTTTGAAATAACCTCTTCAATTATGTTCATGCCAGATTGAGCAGAAAGATTTAATATATGACATGCACATCTAATATGAAATAATTGTCCATCTAAAATGGGATGCAAAGAGTCGTTTAATAATGCAACAGCAGAATTATTATTAGATGCATTATCAAAAGTAATTGACATTATTTTATTATTAATATTATATGAACATGCAGTTTGATAAATAATATTTGAAATTTATTGTTCTGAATGCGGAAAATCAAAAGCACGAAAAGCAATAATTCGTTTATTTAATTGCCAATCATTATCAATATAATGAGCTGTAACAGAAATAAACAATTACTACCTACAGATGCCGTCCAAATATCAGAAGTTAAAGAAATTCTAGCATTTAAATTTGAAAGGCATTCTGTTAAACTTTGTTTCATTGCTAAAAAGTTTGTCATAGCCACTCTTCTAAAGGTACGCCTACTAGTTCTTTTATAAGCAGGTTGTAGGCCTAATTGAACATATTTTTCAAATTATAAGATTCAGATAAACTAAAAGATAATTCATCTTGAACTATCCATCTTACCAATAATTTTCTTTGATTTTCGTGGTTATATGCAAAATTGCCTACAAGTAATCCCTCTTGTATATTAAGGAGTCCTTGCTGACTGGAATCATGCATCCTATGACTTTCTTGATGTCTTCTTAGATGCCCTGTTCCCCCAGTACTAGAACAACTGTAAAGTTTTGCACATTTTTTACATTTTGCTTTATAGATTCCATCAACCATAATTCTATCGAAATCAATCAAAACATTACTAGTCCTCTTACGAGAAGAGGTTTGACACTCACTGACACTAGCTCTAGATGGAACTTGGAGTTGGGATTGGGGTTGGGGTCCTTGGGGATTAGTTTCCTCACCCTCAGAAAAAGCGTGCATGTTAAAATTACTTTCGTTAAAAGATGTCATATCTAAAATTTTTAATTAATAAATGTAAAAAAATAAAAACTAACCCACAAAAAGGAATTGAGAAAAGATCAGAGGTGGAGGCGTGGAGCCGAGATTTATGAGTTTTCTCTTGCGCTCTCGCCTCTCAACAAGAATTGATCTTGTAGCACTTGACTACTTACTTGAGCACTTGTAAGAACACTTGCAAACTAAAAATTAAATTGCTAATCTACTAGAGCACTTGCTGGAAGAGAGAAATAGTAGTAATAGAGGAATTAGTTTGGTGTGGTAAGAATGAGGGAGAGTTCATCTATTTATAGAATTTCTATTTTTTTTTCTTCCAAAACTACCCTTTGATATAGCCGTTATATGACTGTTGGAAGGGGTAAAATGGTCTAAATCCCTCCCAACAGCCTTTAACGGCTATATAGCCGTTAAAAACGGATATAGCCGTTTTTAACGGCTATAGCCGTTAAAAACGGCTAAAAATCTAAAGTGGTGCCTAGGCACCAGCTATTAGCTGGTGCCTAGGCACCATGTATCCCAGGCACCGTACATGGTGCCTGGTACATGGGCACCATGCCTAGGCATGGTGCCCAGGTACATGGGCACCATGCCTAGGCATGGTGCCTAGGTGTACGGTGCCCAGTGCCCACCTCTACTTAAAACTAGATTATCATAAAATTTTCTTTTGAAATACTATAAAATTATCTTAATATTTTTTAATAAATATCATGCATATATAAATTAATAAAAATAATAATACAGCTCACATAAAACTTGCTTCAACGAATGTACAAAAGTCTTTCCTTAATTACCTATAACCTATTATCGCCAAACCATAAGCCACGCTTTTCCTATGACCAAGCTGAACTTTAATCCACAGAGAAAGAAGTCGAAAGTGAAAAGAAACCTATCAGCCACCAAGAGATTAAATTATGTCAGATAATAAGAAGACCTTGTTTTCTATTCACCGGTCGTCAATTCAAGGTATGACTCAAGACAAAAGATAGTGCTTCGTTTCTTTCCCTTTCTTTTTTCTATAAATTCGTGAACTTCTGGAGCGGCTCTATGGTGAATGTGAGGTTAATGGGGCACATGATTTTGAGGCGCATGCACATGTACGAAGTTTGCTCTTATGGATGCATGGACACGAGCTCGAAGATGCATGGAACAACGGTCCACCTCGGCGCCCGGGCGGTATGTAGTCTTCCCAAGAGACGAGACTGAATTCGAGGGAAGGCGTAGTCTCCAAGGAGCGAAAGTGGCTATCTCCTCAATTATTGTCACAAACTAGAGCAGGTGAGACATGGGATAACAGTGACGTAGATTTTTTTTTTATACAGAATAATCGTATCATGCAAATCAAATTCGATATATTAAAATATAAAATTTATTAATGTATACGTATTGATAAGTCAAATTTATTAATCACATAAAAATTAAATTTATCTAAAATGATTATGCTCTAAGTCTTAAATATGTTAGCTAATCATGATATTATATGAAATTATATGATTTTTATTGTGTTGCATTATTGGGTATCCTTTTTTATAACAAATTGTTTTACAGGATTTTAACATTTATATGTTTATTTAATTTAAAATATAGAACTGTAGCTTCTTAAGCCAAAACTAATGGTATGCATCGCGGCTATGAGAATGGGAGAAACGAGAGAGTGAGGTCACTTTTGTAGAATTTATCTACCAACTCCTTTTATCTTTATATATATCTCCAACTACCAAATTAAAGTTAAGAATTGATAGGTAAACTTCTAAGCCTAAGAGAATATCTTTTAAAATAGAGATTCTCAAGCTTGTTAGGTTTCCAAAAATATTTTATTTTTATTTTTACTTTTTATTTTTAAAAAATATATTTAACAAATGCAAATAAAAGTTATTTTTTTAATTTTATTATAAATAAAATGATAGCCAAAAAAAATAATACCATTCACTTCCATTTTTTAATTTCGCCAACCATTATTTTTTTTATTTCCTTCTTTCTTTTAATAAAAAACAAAAAAAATCTTTAAACAATTTGTTTTTTTATTATTAAGGCTTTTATTTTAAAATTTTTATTTTATTTCAATTACCAAACAAGTTTTTATAAGTACTTTTTATTTTCTATGAAAATAAAAAAAAAATCTATATACATCCGATCCACGTGATACTCGTCATTTTAAGGTAATCTGATGACATTGTCTCGTCTAACTTAAAAAATTATAATCAAGCTATCATACCTTGCGCATGTCACAATAAGGGGCCTTGGGCATCTTCGGGGGCGCATTTCATTTTATAAACTACAATAACCATCGTTTTCACAGGCATCTTATTTCAAACCTGTATCCATCCTGACATCAGTCTTATTAATTAAAAGCTGTATCCATCTGGCACCATCCGGATTTTTTTAATCTTTTCCATTTCAACGGCATGACACGGTTCACCAATTCAACGGGCAACGCATACAGACAGCTGCCTCTGGTGATCATGTAATAATATTCTTGCATTTTAGTGTGTTGCAGCCTCTGGTGTTGAAATGATAGAACTGAGAGATAAAGGTGGAAAGTGAATATAAAAAGTAATCCTACATAACATTGATGATTGATGCTAGAAAATGATATGAGCTTTTTGCAATTTTTTTAATTTGTTATGAATTCCAACATTACGTGAGTATCATTTTAATAAAAAAATATTTTATAAAAAAAATTAATAAATTGATATCATTAATTAAATAAAACTAGATACAAGAGTTTAATTACAGTAAAAAGAAAATTACTTTTGATCTGGATAGGTTGAAGATATAAAAAAATATGTTTATATAAATCTAGCATACAAAATTACATCAATATATTCTCTAAAAATTATATAGCTATATTTGACGGAAGAGTCTTTGTACACCGCCTCCGGTGCAGCAAGTCCTACGTGGGTTGCACCACCTCTCCTGATTGGTCCATGTGGATCCTACATGGCTGATGATGCGGAACGGTATGGCTCTGCTACGATGTTACGTTCTGATCGTGACCGCCATTAAAAGCGCTTCTCCTTTATTTTAAAATTACTATGCATGCAAAAATGCCCTTTCCCTCCAGCCTACTTCTACTGCCATTTTTTCTTGGATTTCATCTATGTAAGAAAAACTCTTTCTTCCCCCTTGCTCTGGCTTTCGGATGCTAAGAAATCAGTCCAAGGTTTGAGCAAGATCCTGAGCCCTCGCTCTGGCTTTCGGATGCTAAGGAATCATTCCAAGGTTTGAGCAAGATCCTGAGCCCTCGCTCTGAGGAGTCCGGTCGGAAGAAAACTTCTGGAGAAAATGTCATCCGCAGCATGAAGTAAAAAGTCCTTGTTCCCACTTCTTTATAAAGCTCCTTTATTACACCAACAGTTTTTTGTCGTTAGAGGAAGTTAATGTGTGACCAAATCGTTTAATGCTCGGGTAACTTCCTTAGACCAAAACAGTTATGACATTCCGGGAGTCATAACTGTTTAGAGTTTACTGTTTTGTAGCACGAATGTCATACTCTTTTAACTAGGATGTTATACCTTATGAACTGGGGTGTCGTCAGAGTGTTTCGGCCTATATTCCCGTTATTTCATGTCCATATAGCTCTAGTGTCGTCATAAAAGTTACGACACCTCAGATTTACTGTTAAGACACTGTAGTTAGAAGCCTACGACACCCGTGCTTATAACTGACCATGGAGAGAGCATGGGAATGGATATAAAGAAGAGGAGAAGAGGGGGGAGGGGCATTCTATGGAGGGCCAAGAGGAGAAGAGGGGGGAGCGACTCCCCAGTTTAAACCTTAAGAGTCCCGGAATGGGTGTCGTCGTCTTATAGCTAGGGTGTTGTCAGATGAGAGCTGGGGTGTCGTAAGAGCCTAAGTCGGGGATGTCATCAGTCCCCGCCTTTTAACAGTCACGGAACGGGTGTCGTCACCTTAAAGGTAGGGTATCGTCGCGCATGAGAGCTGTAGTGTCATCATAAAAGCTACGACACCCCAGATTACTATTAAGACACCATAGTTACAAGCCTACGACACCCGTGCTCCAAACGAATGCTGGAGAAAAGCCTCACGACATCGCAGGAGAAAATCAAGAGTATTGCGACACCCAAGTTAAAGAAATAAGACACCTCTGTTAAACAAATACGACACCCCTGTTATGCTCGGCCGAAAATCCTTCGTGACACCGTAGTTCAAACATCACGACACCCTAACAACAACGCTACGACACCCATGCTTATAACCTTACGACACCCAAGGAGGAATTCGGCCAAAAATCATTCGCGACCCCCAGTTGAGACTTTACGACACCCTAGCGACAATGCTACGACACCCATGCTTATAGCTTTAAGGCGACGACACCCCGCTTTAACAGTCACCTCATAGGTGTCGTCGCCTTAAAGCTAGGGTATCATCAGATGCCAGCTGGGGTGTCGTTAACAGCCTGAGTCGGGGATGTCGTCGGTCCCCCCTAACAGTCCCTGCATGGAGCCGTCGCCTTAAAGTTAGGGTGTCGTCAGATGAGAACTGAGGTGTCATTAACAGCCTGAGTCGGGGATATCGTCATTCGCGACACCCCAGTTGAAACCTTACGACACCCTAGCACCAATTCTACGACACCCGTGCTATATAACTGACCACAGAGAGAAGGCCCGCGACACCCCACGATGAATTCGGTCGAAAAACAGTGAGGACACCCCAGTTGAATTATTAAGAAACCCAAGTTACAAACCTAAGACACTCGTTCACGCTTAGGAGAAAACTTTACCACATCCCAGGATGAAATCGGTCAAAAAATAGTTACGACATCCAAGCTCCCTTATCCTTCGATCTGGCAGCAAACACAAAGTTACTAAAATTTTTTTTATTCATCACACAAAGAAAAACAAGAAGAAAAGAAAAGAAAAAAAGTACAGGAGCCCTCACTGGGGCTTGTCATCTTTTTCGAGCGCTGCCGAGCTCCCCCCACGCTGCGGGGCTAACTCGGCGATCTGGCGCTGGAGGGACGCTACTTGCCCCTCCAGCTGGCTGTTGGCCCGACGCAGGAGCTCGATCTCTCTCATTGAAATGGCCAGGTATTGCTCGGCCGCCCTATGGAGTCACTCGCGGTTTGCGAGCACGACGCAAAGACCTCCCCATCGACGATTATCGTGGTGCGGCTCCCATGGGGCCCCCCACGGTACTGACGCCCCTGCATGGCAATTCAGTCGATCGCCCCTCGCCTCTAGAAGCCATCTCAGTATCCAAAAATTTTGGAAGATCGGCTGAAAAGGTGATTAACGATGGCATTCCCCCATCCATATTTAAGCTACTCCTGGCGGGTGTTTCTATTGCCCGAGCTATCAGCTCTGGCCCCCTATCGTGGAAACTCGCCATGTGCCACCATCTCAGTGGGCGCTCACAGGAAACGAAGGGTTGCGCCCCCCTCGCTGAGTTTCGGGGGATGGAGAACAGAAGAAACCATTACTGAAGAGAGTGACGGAAGCCAAATACCCGATTACCGTAGTAAGCTTTACGACGTCCCAAGAGGAAACCTCACGACACCCCAGGAAGAATTCGGCCGAAAATCCTTCGCGACACCCCAGTTGAAACCTCGCGATACCCTAGCACCAATACTACGACACCTGTGCTTATAACTGACCACGAAGAGAATCCCCGCAACACCCCAGGAGGAATTTGGCCGAAAATCCTTCGCGACACCCTAGTTGAAACCTCACGACACCCTAGCACCAATGCTATGACACCTGTGTTTATAACTGACCACGGAGAGAATCCCTGCGACACCCCAGGAGGAATTCGTCCGAAAATCCTTCGCAACACCCCAGTTGAAACCTCACGACACCTTAGCACCAATGCTACGACACCCGTGCTTATAACTGACCACGAAGAGAATCCCCGCGACACCCCAGAAGAAATTCGGCCGAAAATCCTTCGCGACACCCCAGTTGAAACCTCACGACACCCTAGCACCAATGCTACGACACCCGTGCTTATAACTGACCACGGAGAGAATCTCCGCGACACCCCATGAGGATTTTGGCCGAAAATCCTTCGCGACACCTCAGTTGAAACCTCGCGACACCCTAGCACCAATGCTATGACACCATGCTTATAATTCACCCCTGAGAGAATCCCCACGACACCCCAAGAGGATTTCGGCAAAAAATCCTTCGCGACACCCCAGTTGAAACCTCACGACACCCTAGCACCAATGCTATGACACCCATGCTTATAACTGACCACGGAGAGAATCCCCGCGACACCCTAGTTGAAACCTCACGATACCCTAGCACCAATGCTATGACACCCGTGCTTATAACTGACCACGAAGAGAATCTCCGTGACACCCCAGGATGATTTCGGACGAAAATCCTTCGCGACACCCCAGTTGAAACCTCACGGCACCCTTGATTTCACGGTGGAGGAAGTAAGAGAATACTGGCAACAATTAGCTGCGACGATATTGAGAGAGGGCCTCAACTAAAAGATCAACGACCTTGTCGCAAACTGTTCTTAATTTTTTCAATCTTCTTTCATTGAAAAGTTAATGTAATTTATTCATATTAACACTGTTTCATATTGAATACAAATGCAAATATTTTATATTGAGAACATGGTTGTCCTCGATTTATTCATATTTATGCCTTTTCTACTTCACAATTTCTTGAGTTTTCATATATGATGTCGTAAATTGAAAACTAGAATATCGTAAATTGAGAACAGGGGTATCGTAGGATTTTTGCCTTTCGGGTGTCGTCGAGCTAAAGCTAGGGTGTCGTTAGCCCAGAGCTAGGGGGTCGTCGTGCTAAAAGCATTGGTGTCCTTTCGTGAGAATAGGGGTGTCGAAGAATTTTTGCCTTTCGAGTGTCGTTGAGCTAAAGCTAGGGTGTCGTTAGCCAGAGCTGGGGGTCGTCGCGCTAAAACCATTGGTGTCCTTTCGTGAGACTAGGGATGTCGTAGGATTTTTGCCTTTCGGATGTCATCGAGCTAAAGCTAGGGTGTCGTTAGCCCAGAGCTGGGGGGTCGTCGTGCTAAAAGCATTGGTGTCCTTTCGTGAGAACAGGGGTGTCGTAGGATTTTTGCCTTTCGAGTGTCGTCGAACTAAAGCTAGGGTGTAGTTAGCCCAGAGCTGGGGGGTCATCGCGCTAAAAGCATTGGTGTCCTTTCGTGAGAACAGGTCGTCGTATTTTTGCCTTTAAGGTGTCGTTGAGCTAAAGCTAGGGTATCGTTAGCTCAGAGCTGGGGGTCGTCGCGCTAAAACCATTGGTGTCCTTTCGTAAGAACAGGGGTGTCGTAGGATTTTTGCCTTTCGGGTGTCGTCGAGCTAAAGCTAGGATGTCGTTAGCCCAGAACTGGGGGGTCATCGCGCTAAAACCATTGGTGTCCTTTCGTGAGAACAGGGGTGTCGTAGGATTTTTTCCTTTTGGGTATCGTCGAGCTAAAGTTAGGGAGTCGTTAGCCCAGAGTTGGGGGGTCATCGCGCAAAAGCATTGGTGTCCTTTCGTGAGAACAGGGGGGTTGTAGGATTTTTGCCTTTCGGGTGTCGTCGAGCTAAAGCTAGAGTGTCGTTAGCCCAGAGCTGGGGGGTCGTCGCACTAAAACCATTGGGGTCCTTTCGTGAGAACAGGGGTATCGTGGGATTTTTGCCTTTCAGGTGTCGTCGAGCTAAAGCTAGGGTGTCGTTAGCCCAGAGCTGGGGGGTCATCGCGCTAAAAGCATTGGTGTCCTTTCGTGAATCAGGGGTGTCATAGGATTTTTGCCTTTCGGGTGTCGTCAAGCTAAAGCTAGGGTGTCGTTAGCCCAGAGCTGGGGGGTCGTCGCGCTAAAAGCATTGGTGTCCTTTCATGAGAACAGGGGTATCGTAGGATTTTTGCCTTTCGGGTGTCGTCAAGCTAAAGCTATGGTGTCGTTAGCCCAGAGCTGGGGGGTCGTCGCACTAAAAGATTGGTGTCCTTTCGTGAGAACAGGGGTGTCGTAGGATTTTTGCCTTTCGAGTGTCGTCGAGCTAAAGCTAGGGTGTCGTTAGCCTAGAGCTGGAGGGTCGTCGCGCTAAAAGCATTGGTATCCTTTCGTGAGAACAGGGGTGTCATAGGATTTTTGCCTTTCGGGTGTCGTCGAGCTAAAGCTAGGGTGTCGTTAGCCCATAGCTGGGGGGTCGTCGCGCTAAATCCATTGGTGTCCTTTCCTGAGAACAGGGGTGTCGTAGAAATTTTGCTTTTGGGTGTCGTCGAGCTAAAGCTAGGGTGTCGTTAGCCCAGAGCTGGGGGGTCGTCGCGCTAAAAGCATTGTTGTCCTTTCGTAAGAACAGGGGTGTCGTAGGATTTTTGCCTTTTGGGTGTCGTCGAGCTAAACCTAGGGTGTCGTTAGCCTAGAGCTGGGGGGTCGTCGTGCTAAAACCATTGGTGTCCTTTCGTGAGAACAGGGGTGTTGTAGGATTTTTGCCTTTCGGGTGTCGTCGAGCTAAAGCTAGGGTGTCGTTAGCCCAGAGCTGGGGGGTCGTCGCGCTAAAAGCATTGGTGTCCTTTCGTGAGAACAGGGGTGTCGTAGGACTTTTGCCTTTCGGGTGTCGTCGAGCTAAAGCTAGGGTGTCGTTAGCCCAGAGTTGGGGGGTCGTCGCGCTAAAAGCATTGGTGTCCTTTCATGAGAACAGGGGTGTCGTAGGATTTTTGCCTTTCGGGTGTCGTCGAGCTAAAGCTAGGGTGTCATTAGCCCAGAGCTGGGAGGTCGTCGCGCTAAAAGCATTGGTGTCCTTTCGTGAGAACAGGGGTGTCGTAGGATTTTTGCCTTTCAGGTGTCATCGAGCTAAAGCTAGGGTGTCGTTAGCCCAGAGCTGGGGGGTCGTCGCACTAAAACCATTGGTGTCCTTTCCTGAGAACAGGGGTGTCATAGGATTTTTGCCTTTCGGGTGTCGTCGAGCTAAAGCTAGGTGTCGTTAGCCCAGAGCTGGGGGGTCGTCGCGCTAAAAGCATTAGTGTCCTTTCGTAAGAACATGGGTGGCATAGGATTTTTGCATTTCGGGTGTCGTCGAGCTAAAGCTAGGGTATCGTTAGCCCAGAGCTGGGGGTCGTCGCGCTAAAACCATTGGTATCCTTTCATGAGAACAGGGGTGTCGTAGGATTTTTGCCTTTCGGGTGTCGTCGAGCTAAAGCTAGGGTGTCGTTAGCCCAGAGCTGAGGGGTTGTCGCACTAAAAGCATTGGTGTCCTTTCGTGAGAACAGGGGTGTCGTAGGATTTCTGCCTTTCGGGTGTCATCGAGCTAAAGCTAGGGTGTCGTTAGCCCAGAGCTGGGGGGTCATCGCGCTAAAAGCATTGGTTTCCTTTCGTGAGAACAGGGGTGTCGCAGGATTTTTGCCTTTCGGGTGTCGTCGAGCTAAAGCTAGGGTGTCATTAGCCCAGAGCTGCGGGGTCGTCGCGCTAAAACCATTGGTGTCCTTTCGTGAGAACAGGGATGTCGTAGGATTTTTGCCTTTCGGGTGTCGTCGAGCTAAAGCTAGGGTGTCATTAGCCCAGAGTTGGAGGGTCATCGCCTAAATGCATTGGTGTCCTTTTGTGAGAACAGGGGTGTCCTAGGATTTTTGCTTTTCGGATGTCGTCGAACTAAAGCTAGGGTGTCGTTAGCCCAGAGTTGGGGGGTCGTCGCGCTAAAAGCATTGGTGTCCTTTCGTAAGAACAGGGGTGTCATAGGATTTTTTCCTTTCGGGTGTCGTCGAGCTAAAGCTAGGGTGTCGTTAGCCCAGAGCTGGGGGGTCGTCGAGCTAAAACCATTGGTGTCCTTTCGTGAGAACATGGGGTGTCGTAGGATTTTTGCCATTCGGGTGTCGTCGAGCTAAAGCTAGGGTATCGTTAGCCCATAGTTGGGGGGTCATCGCGCTAAAAGCATTGGTGTCCTTTCGTGAGAACAGGGGTGTCGTAGGATATTTGCCTTTCGGGTATCGTCGAGCTAAAGCTAAGGTGTCGTTAGCCCAAAGCTGGGATGTCATCGCGCTAAAACCATTGGTGTCCTCTCGTGAGAACAGGGGTGTCGTCGCTTTAAAGTGAGGGTGTCGTTAGGCGAGAGCTGGGGTGTCGTAACAGTGTAAGCGTATTCGTAAAATATCAAATCCTCTTGGCAGATGAGATGAGCACTTCATTTGGCTGAAAAAGACAACCTAGTTACAAAGCACTTCATTTGCGACCAAGACACCCTCGTTACAAAGTTACGACACCCGTGTTTTATATGTGCTACTGTGTTAGTTAACTCAATACATAAGCATCAAACTTGTCCATTAAAGTTTCGGAAGGTGGTACAATTCTTTCCATGTCCTCTCCGGTGTTAATTGACTGCATACAAGTCTGCCTATTGTTTGAAGCAGCTCTTACTTCATTTTACATTAGTGGAGCGTCAATGGTTGCCTTGACCAGATTTTTCCTTGATCTTTTTGACTTCTTCTCGACTCCACTCTTTAATCTGTTCTCTCTTGGGCGACCTTTCATCCTAATTTGCTGATGATCTTGAATTACAAGCTCTGTACTTGGCTTAGCTGCGCAATTAGCATCCACAGCAATTTTGAATATAGGTGTTAGACCTTCCATCACTAAATTAAATGCATCTTCAGACATGAAGGCTATCTCTGCGAGCTTCATCATCCGATGACTCAGCAAGCTATATCTACAATCAATAACATAATGTTATCAAAAACATATATTAAGACATTTCAAATAAAAAATTATCACTGTGTACCATAATTTTCGTGTGCTTTTATCACAACCTTCAGTATTGCAGTCAAAATCGTCAAATTGGTATTTCATGTCCTTGCACCATCTCTTCAAGAAGTATTTATCTGGTAAACGAAATACGTCGCTTTGATGAAGAACCAACAAGGCATGCCTACACAGGTAACCCTTAAACTGAAAGGATCGACACTGGCATTGGACATCCTCAATATTTATATCGTATGACACGATATATTCTTTGATCATCTCCTTGTCGATTCCATCGACTTCAATCCTTTCATACGACTTTACAGAATATACACAACAGTCATCAGCTTCCTTGATCAATTTAGTATTTGATGCAGCCATTTCAAGCATCTTATTCTGAAATTTTTGAAAATGCGCCTTATATACCTTCCTGCAGCTTATCTCTCAAAAGGTGATGATGTCTTTAGGAAAGCAATCGTTTGCAATGTCCTATTATCTTCCTTATTTTTGGCCTCGTACCTTTTCTCCAAGGCATCTTCGTACTTACCTATGAACTTCGTTAGTGTAGTCTTCGAATTTAAAACCCATCGAAGAAGTGATTTATTCCCTCGCTTCTTTGTGAAGATGACATCCCTTTACATAATTTTGTCAAAAAAAGAAGCGTTGAACGCGAACATGAACCAAAGACAATGACATACAAACCTGCGAAGAATGTATCCTTTAGGTAAACTGGGACCCATTTATCCCGACATTCGTAAAGGATATTGAACCAATCTATAGCCTTGCATTCTTTATATTTCTCCATAACATGTGCCCAACTTTCCTTGAATGACTGTATGGTCAATGAATCATATATCGCCTCATCGAAATCAACCATAAATTTAGAATTTGCTATGCAAATGTGGCCAATCTTTTCAGGTATCTTCTTCAATATATGCCAAAGACAAAATCGATGTCGTATGTTAGGAAAAACTTCTTAAGCAGCAGCCTCGATTGCCTTATCTTGGTCAGTTATTATGGCAATAGGTGCTTGACTACCATTTGCATCCAGCCATGACTGAAAAACTCATTTATATGTCTCAGTAGTCTCATCAGACAACAATGCGCAACCAAGCAAGGTGGACTGTCCATGATGGTTGACCCCGACGAATGGACAAAAAGGCATTTAATATCTATTTGTCAAGTAGGTTGAGTCAAAGCTTAGAACATCACCGAAGTATGTGCATGCCAATCTTGACCTTAGATGAATCCAGAAGATAGACCTGAGATAACCATTATCATTGAGGTCTAAGGTATAGAAGAAATTGGAATTTCTGAGTTGCATTTCGATGAAATGGATTACCATCGACTGAGCATCTCCTTCTTTCAGCTTAGACTGACGTTCACGACAAATGAAATTACGAGCATCCTTCTCGGTGAAATCTAATTGTCTTCTGCCCCCTTTTCTCCTTGCTATGGCAGAGTATATCTGAGTTGTCGGAACATTCACGGCATGTAAATTGCTGATCTCTGCCTTCTCTGTTGTGCTGATCCTCCTATGCGACCGAAGATAACTAGTTGATGTTATGGACATCCCATGGTTATATTCTAGAAAAACCTCAACCAATATCCACTTACCACTTGTAGCATTCAGTCTTGCTTTTATGGATGCCATGCAATCAACTTTCCCAGTATCCCTATGATTCATGCTCTTCTCTGTTTTTCTAGATATTTTTGCCTCCAACACGCCAGGTGCTTGAAGCAAAGTTGTTTGTTGTTGTTGGTCCTGCTATACACTGTTGTGATTCCAAAACCAACTCTTTTTGCGTATCCATTGTAGAAAATATATACTTCATCTGCTGAATTGAATTTCATTCCAGTTTGAGGAACTACAGTATCAGCCCCCGCTTTTGGAGCGATGGGTAAAGGTGCACGACCGGGAGTGTACTCGATTTCTTTCCGATCTATAATTTCAGCATCGTCTGTGGAAATATAGGCACACAGTCATGAACAATGATATCCATTGATTTAGCTATCAATATATCCTGACAAAGCATTAGGACACCAAAGTTAAAAAAATACGACACCTCACTTGAAGAAATACGACAACACAATTAGGCTGTTACGACACCCCAGCTCTCATCGGACGACACCCTAGCTTTAAGGCGACGACATCTCCGACTTAGGCTCTTACGACACCCCAGCTTTAGAGCGACGACACCCTAGCTTTAAGGCAACGACACCCGTGTGGGGACTGTTAAGTCGAGGACCGACGACTTAGACTCTTACGACACCCCAGCTTTAGCGCGACGACACCCTAGCTTTAAGGCGATGACACCCGTGCCGGTACTGTTAAGGCGGGAACCAACGACTTAGGCTCTTACGACACCCCAGCTTGAGCGCGATGACACCCTAGCTTTAAGGCGATGACACCCATGCGGGGACTGTTAAGGTGGGGACCGATGACTTAGGTTCTTACAACACCCCAGCTTTAGCGCGACGACACCCTAGCTTTAAGGTGATGACACCCGTGCCGAGACTGTTAAGGCGGCGACCGACAACTTAGGCTCTTACGACACCCCAGCTTTAGAGCGACGACACTCTACCTTTAAGGCGACGATACCCGTGCGGGGACTGTTAAGGGGCGACGACAACTAGGGTGACGTCAAAATTCCCGCCTAGTTCAAATTTATCGTAGTGGTGTCATAAGTTTATACCAAGGGTGTCGTGAGGTTTCAACTGGGGTGTCGCGAAGGATTTTCGGCCGAATTCCTCCTAGGGTGTCGTGGGGATTCTCTCCGTGGTCAGTTATAAGCATGGGTGTTGTAGCATTAGTACTAGGGTGTCGTGAGGTTTCAACTGCAGCATCGTAGCATTGGTACTAGGGTGGCGTTGAGACCGAAGGATAAGGGAGCTGGATGTCATCACTGTTTTTCGATTGATTTTATCCTGTGATGTGTAAAGTTTTCTCCTAAGCGTGAATGAGTGTCTTAAGGTTTCAATTGGGGTGTCGTAAGGTTTCAACTGGGGTGTCGCGAACGATGACATCCTCGACCCAGGCTGTTAACGACACCCCATGTTGGCCCAGATGGCAACCCAAGAGGGGGGGTGAATTGGGTTCTTTAAAAAAATTTAACCTTCTAAAAACTATTGGCTTTAAGATAAATGAAATTAAATGCAATGCAAATATAAAGCACAAACAAGGAGATAGAGATAGAGATAATAGAAGCACGGCAAACACAAAGATTTTATAGTGGTTCGGTGTATCCAACACCTACGTCCACTCCCAAGATTCACTTGGGTCCACACTATAATCGACTTGATTACAGTCGAGTTGTTTTCCAAGATCACAACTCACAACTTGTTGTTTTACCCGGGATCACAACGAACCCGCCGGTTTTCCGGGCTCACCAGCACAAAACCCTAAACTCAAGCTAAACTAGCTTGACCCGAGGTATACAACCTCTACTAGTTCAATCCCCCTTATTGAACCAGCAAAAACAAGAAAGAATAATGTTTAAGATATAAGACAGCTCCTTAAATGAGCAAATATTCAAATAAATGAACAAGGTTTAAAAAAGCATGTTTGAAGTGGATTGGATTTGAGCTTTTCTTCTTTTCTTCTTTTCCTCTTCTCTTTGGAGATGTTGAATCAGGCCTCAACTTTGATTCGTTGCAAATGTTGCAGATGAGAAGTTGGAAAATCTTCAAAACAGAGCTTCTTCCCCCTTTTTGAATCCTTCGATTTTTTAAATTTGAACGCCTTGGATTCTTCTTTGAGCTTTGTGAAGTGGAAGGATTTGAATTTGAATACTTCTCTCTTGGATTTCAGGCTCAAGACTTCTCGGATTTTTGATTTGAATATTCTCTCTTTTTTCGTTTTTCCCTTTTTTCTATTTTCGTTGTTATTTTTCAAATGGGCGTTCTCCTTTTTTATAGATTTTCTTTAATCCGTTTTTGGGAAGAAACTAGCCATTGGAGTGTACCTGGAAACAAAATATATCCGTTAGAAGTTAGGTAAAAAGAAAATATTACCGTTACAGCTGATCTGGCATTTTAAATTTTTGTCCCAGACAGGTTGGAGTCGGCTCCAACTTTTTAGGTGTCGGCTCCAAGTCGTTTATCCAAAAATAGAAAGTTCTGAGTTCGTCAAGAAGTCAGCTCCAAAAAAGTTAGGTGTCGGCTCGCCATCGTCAGGTGTTGGCTCTAGAATACTGTGTGTTGGCTCCAAGATGCTCAGAAAATAAGCGTTCTGTCCCCACATCGGAGTCGGCTCCAGACACTGTAAGTGTCGACTCTGAAACTCTGGGTGTCGGCTCCGAAACTCTAGGTGTCGGCTCCGGACCGTATCAAAAATCAGAAGAATATTTGACTGGCCATGGGGTCGGCTCCAGAAATTCTAGGTGTCGACTCTGGGTTCTAAAACTTTGAAACTTATGATTTGCAATTGATTCAAAACTCATTTCTT
This sequence comes from Calamus simplicifolius, assembly GCA_900491605.1. NCBI lineage: Eukaryota > Viridiplantae > Streptophyta > Magnoliopsida > Arecales > Arecaceae > Calamus > Calamus simplicifolius. The sequence continues at coordinate 442,736 of UESW01001394.1, forward strand.
AATACCTTTAAATCGATCAAATATTTTTAAGCCCTGAAACACTTATCAAATCCATTAGTAATCAAATAAATATACTCAATTCCTTTATTAATCATCAAAATCAATAATTGGGTCAACAATCTCCCTCTTTTTGATGATTATAAAAACATTGAGTATATGCTTAGTATTCTTAAATTAAAATTTTCAAGAAAGTGATCCTCACAAGCAAGCTCCCCCTGAATAAGGTAGCTCCCCCTGTGAAGTTCAAATTATCAATTGTATCTCCCTATTGCTTTACATATTTATCAATTGTTCTTCCTATTGCTTTACATATTTGATACCAATTAAGTAAATGCCAATTAAAGCATAACTAACCAATGCATATACAACATAACTTTCTCTCAATGTATATACGACATAACTTTCTCCCCCTTTTTTGTAATCAACAAAAAGATAAAGAAAAGTTAAGTCAAAAGATAAAATTGATAGATCAAAAGATAATTTCATTTCATCAAAGTCAAGTATTACAAAAAGAAGTTGTTCTTTCATTACATCAAAAGTTTAAACTTTCATTACAAACATCAAACAACATATCTCATTATAAAAAAAACTTTGACTTCATTACAAGAAAATTACATATTGTTCTAATGATCCTTGTCAAATGATCCAAAATCTTTCCCATTCCATCATTTGAGTGGCTACAAATTCTTTCAACCTTCTATCAACAAAAGAGCAAGCAGTCAAATTTTATCTTGAAGCTCTGCATTGCACTTTGAATAGGTCTCAGAATCTCCACAAATGTCTTTAAGTTCTTCAAATATATTCTTCAGATCACTGCTTAAAGATCCAGCAGAAGAGCTAAGAGTTGATCAATTTTGCAATCCGATCATCTAGGGAATAAAGAGTTTCTTTAAGATTCATAAATTTATTATCAAACTCAGTCTTCAGTTCATCCTTCTGAGCAGCAAGCAAACATTTGAGTTGCTCCATTTGAAGGTCTGAAAATCCAACTGATGAAGTAGATGGCTGAACATGAATATGAGCAGGTGCAGGGGCAGGAATAGGACTCCTTGGCTGTGGAGAAGAACCCTCACAGATGGACCAGCCTCACAAGGTCCAGAAAGTCTAGGCTCAGGGGCTCGCTCATCCAAGTTACCTTTCCTTTCCCATTGCCCGTTCACCTTTACAAATCCCATCCTATGCAAAGTGGCCAACTGTAATAATCAGTATGTCTCAGGTTCTTGGAGGGTTCATTGTCCAAAATTACAACCCCTTGGCTTCTGAATACCATAGTTAAAACCATGCCGTAGTGACGATCTTCTCTTTCCTCCAGCCTTGGCCATATAAAATATCATCATAGCAGCTAGGTTGATAGGTTGACCGGTCAATACACTGTCCATCACAACAATATCCCGCTCGGAGACATACTCAAATCGTCCGGTCTTTGGGAACAAAATTCTGCTGCAAATGTTGTGTAGCAATCTTAATTCCAAGGGCAACTGGTTAGCCCTAATCTCTTCAAATTCTTCAACATCTCTCCCTAACATCCTTGATAGGGCCGCTGATCTCTCACTGTGCATATCCAGCTAATCCGGTAATGGGGATGCTCAGGAGATTTCCTAATTTTTGAAATGTAAGATGAATCCGTTTTCCTCTAACAGAGCTCACTAAACCACCATCACCTCTCGATAAATTAAATAAAATTCTTTCACTAGTGCTGGGTAAGTAGGAACATCAAGAGAACAAACTCTATCCCATCCAAGCTCCTTGAGTTGATTACCAATCGAAAAACCCTCGATTGAAAGAATCAAAGTCAACTTTCCTACCCATTGTGATTACCCTCCCTGCTAGGGTATCTACCTGAGGTGAAGTGGTGTTGGGATTGTCTGAATCGGTGGAGGAATCCTCGCTTGGAGATGGCTCGCGGACGGGTCGCCTCACGGAGCTTTTTCGGTCACCATAGGCGCTCCAATCACCGAACCTCTCCTCTTAGGCGCCATTGGATCCTTAGGAAAGCTTGGGTAGAGTGGAATTAGAGATGGGGAGGCTTTGAGAGAGTTTTGGAGGAATTTGGTGGAGGATTAGAAAAGTTAGAAATGACGAGGTGTCGACTCTGCCCTAATAAATCGATTTGGGATTCCCAGGTGTCGACTCCCGCAAAGTCGGGTGTCGACTCCAAATCGTTAACAAAGTCAGCGCTCGAACTGGAGTCGGCTCCACTTATACGGGTGTCGGCTCCAAGGTCAGGGACCGAGAGCGACACAGACAAAGGTGTCGACTCCTCATTCTGAGGTGTCGACCCTAATGACAGTTTCAGAGAAAAATAATTGAGATTCAAACATCTGAAACTTGTCAAAATAAATTCATAAAATCTTGATAAAATTTTGGAGAAAAGAATCAAATTGCTCAGATGACTAGATAATTTGTCCTTAAAATTATAAAGAATATTAAGAAATTAATAGAAATCTAGATAGTCATTCTTAGTGTTTCAAAATCATTCCAAAGGGTCACAATCCCTAATTCACCTCTAAGATAACAAAATCTCTCTTCACTCAAAGGTTTTGTAAATATATCAGCTAATTGTTCTTCAGTATTAACATAATCAAGACAAATTTCATTATTAGCTACATGTTCTCTTATAAAGTGATATCTAATTTCAATGTGTTTTGTTCTTGAATGTTGAATTGGATTTTTAGTTAGATTTATTGCACTTGTGTTATCACATCTAATAGGAGTTTTATCAAGTGTTATGCCATAATCTTCAAGTTGTCTCTTAATCCAAAGGATTTGAGCACAGCAACTTCCAGCTGCAACATATTCTGCTTCAGCAGTAGATAATGCAACCGAATTTTGCTTTTTGCTAAACCATGAGATTAAGTTACTTCCTAAAAATTGACATGCACCACTTGTGCTTTTTCTATCTAATTTACATCCAGCATAGTCAGAATCAGAATATGCAATCAAGTTTAATGTTGAGTCTCTAGAATACCATAAACCTACATTTTTAGTTCCACTTAAATATCTTAAGATTCTTTTAACAGCAATTAAGTGAGATTCTTTAGGTTCAGATTGAAATCTAGCACATAAGCAAACAGCAAACATTATATCTGGTCTACTTGCAGTTAAGTAAAGTAGAGATCCGATCATACCTCTGTAATATTTTTGATCTACTTTCTTACCATCTTCATCTTTGTCCAGCTTGCATGAAGGACTCATAGGTGTTCCAAGGGTTTGATTGATTCCATTCCAAACTTCTTGAGAATTCTTTTGTATTTGGCTTGGTTGATGAAAATTCCCTCTTTGCTTTGCTTGATTTGAAGTCCTAGGAAGAAATTGAGTTCTCCCATCATGCTCATTTCAAATCACCCTGCATCAACTTAGCAAATTCTTGACATAACAAGATTGTTAGTAGCACCGAATACAATATCATCAACATATATTTGTACTACTAATAAATCTTGTCTTTTCTTTTCAAAAATAGTGTTTTATCAATTTCCTCTTATAAAATCATTTTCAATTAAAATTTACTTAATCTATCATACCAAGCTCTAGGTGCTTGTTTTAAACCATATAGTGCTTTGTGCAATTTAAAAACATGATTTGGAAATTCATGATCTTCAAAACCAGGTGGTTGTTCAACAAAAACTTCTCATTTATAAATCCATTTAAAAATGCACTTTTAACATCCATTTGAAATAAATTGATATGCATATGACATGCAAATGCAAGTAATAATCTAATTGCTTCTAATCTAGCTACAGGTGCAAAAGTTTCATCAAAATCAATTCCTTCTTCTTGATTATATCCTTTTGCAACTAATCTAGCTTTGTTTCTAATTACTATGCCATTTTCATCTAATTTATTTCTAAATACCCATTTTGATCCTATAACAGAATGATCTTTAGGTCTCTACAAGAGTCCATACATTATTTCTAGTAAATTGATTTAATTCTTCTTGCATAGCTAACATCCAATTATTATCTTTTTCAGCTTCTTCAATAGTTTTAGGTTCAATTTGAGATACAAATGCAAGATGATTATTGATGTTTCTCATTGATGATCTAGTTCTTACTCCTTGAGATGGATCACCTATAATTAATTCTTTTGGATGACCATAGGCATATCTCCAATCTCTAGGAAGATCTACATCATTATGATTTGCATCAACAACATCAACATTAGGAGAATCATTATCTTTAGCTTCTTGTTCATGATCTGAAGATACATCATATTTAATTTTTCAATATCTCTTTCTAGAATGTTTGTATCTTCCTCATCATCAATCTTTTCGAACTCGATGCTAAAGATTCATCAAAAATTACATGAATAGATTCTTCTACAATTAAGTTTCTCTTATTAAACACTCTATAGGCTTTACTAGATGTTGAATATCCTAAGAAAATGCCTTCATCAGATTTTGCATCAAATTTTCCTAGATTATCTTTACCATTATTATGAATGAAACATTTACAACCAAATGCATGAAAATAACTTATGTTTGGTTTTCTATTATTCCATAGTTCATAAGGAGTTTTCTTAATGATTGGCCTAATTAAAGCTCTATTTAGAATGTAACATGCTGTGTTTATAGCTTCCGCCCAAAAGTATTTTGGTAGTTGCTTTCACATAGCATGGTACGGGCCATGTCTTCTAAAGTTCTATTTTTCTTTCAACTACTCCATTTTGTTGTGGTGTTCTAGGTGCTGAAAAATTATGATGAATGCCATTTTCTATGCAAAAGTTTTCAAATAAATGATTTTCAAATTCAGTGCCATGATCACTTCTTAGAGACACTATGGTAGTGTTTTTCTCATTTGTGACCTTTCTTGAAGAATTTCAAAAATATGGAAAGGTCTCATCTTTGTGAGCTAAAAATACCCAAGTGTATCTAGAGTAATCATCTACAATCACAAGACCATATTTCTTTCCTCCTAGACTTGTGGTTCTAGTAGGTCCAAAAAGATCCATGTGAAGTAGTTCAAGTGGCCTAGAAGTGGAAACAATATTTTTAGTTTTAAAAGAATTTCTAGTTTGTTTTCCAAATTGACATGCATCGCAAATTTTATTTTCAAAATCTAGTTGTGGAAGTCCTTTTACTAAATCCATTCTAATTAATTTTGAAATAAGGTGTGTGCTTGCATGACCTAATCTACGATGCCATAACCAACCAATCTCATTCATATTAGCATTATTAGCAACTAAGCAATGATTACTAGTAGACAAATTGTCTAAATCAATCAAGTATACATTGCCATTTCTATTTCCAATAAAAACAATGCTATTATCAATGGGATTAGAAACAGTGCAGATAGAAGCTTCAAATGATACTTTAAAACCTTTATCACATAATTGGCTAATGCTAATTAGATTATGTTTCAAACCATCAACATATAAAACATTTTCAATATATGTGGAGGGAGTTATTTGAATGTTACCAAACCCCATGATTTGGCCTTTGCCATTGTCACCAAATGTAACAACTCCTCCTCTTTTGCTTCAAGGGTGATGAATTGATCCTTGTCACCCGTCATGTGTCTTGAGCAGCCGCTATCGAGATACCACTTTTGCTTTGATCTTTTGGCCGCAAGACACTCCTGCAAAAATAATTAAGTCTTATATTTAGGTACCCAAGCCTTCTTGGGTCCTTCATGGTTAGTAGCATAAAAGATCGTTCCTTTGGAACCCATATTTTCTTGCCTTTATTATTTAATTTTTTGTTACTGTTTTTGCATTACATTCATAGGATTTATGTCCTTTCTTGTTACAATAATGACATGTAAATTATCTCTTGTTCTTTTCTAAAAAAGTTTTTTGACAAATTTTTGTTTTAAGTTAGGTCTATATCCTAATCCAGCTTTATCAATATAGCTCTTTAATTGCTTAACAATAAATTAAGTTTTTCAAAACTATAAGTAAATTTATCAACAATATTCTTATATTTATCAACTTCCTTCTTTAATTATCATTTTCATTGAAAATTGATTCTTTTCTTTTGTCAATTTTCTTTTTCAGATTTCAGCATTTTAATTTCATTAGTAAGATCATCTTTTTCTTTAATAAGAATTGAGTTATCATTTTTCAAAGATTTGTATTTCTTTTTCAAAACTTTAAAATCATCTACTAGTTCATTAAAGCTTCAAATAATTCATCAAATGCAAACTCATCACAAGGGTTTTCGGAACTTACCTCATGTCGTCGTTTGCCATAAAGCAAATGTTTGCAACTTCTTTTTGTTCTTCCTCTGAAGAGGATTCATCGCTGTCACTCCAAGTTGCAACATAGGCTTTCTTCTTCTTCTTGTAATCTTCTTCAATTGGGACAATCATATCTAAAGTGCCCCGGTTTCTTACACTCATAGCAAATCAAGGGGTCTTTCTCTTTGTCCTTGTCCTTTTCCTTTTCTTTTTCTCCTTCCATCTTAATTCCAGATTTCTTCTTGTGGAAGGGTCTCTTTCTTCTCATGAATTTTTTGAATTTTCTTGCTAGAAGAGCTGTCTCATCATCATCATCATCATCATCGCAGCTCTCCTCACTTTCTGCAGCCTTAAGAGCTATAGTTTTTTCTTTTTCCTCTTCTTCTATGTGCTGCTTCATAGTTAATTCATGGGTCATAAGTGATCCAAGTAGCTCCTCCAAGGGTAAGGTGTTGAGGTCCTTGGCTTCTTGGATTGCTGTCACTTTTGCTTCCCAAGTCCTTGGTAGTGACCTAAGAATTTTGCGAACAAGTTCAGAATTAGTATAGGTCTTACCAAGACTTTTCAAACCATTTACAATATCGGTGAATCTAGTGTACATGCATGCTATAGTTTCAGTTTGTTCCATGCTAAATAATTCATATTTATGAACAAGAATATTTATCTTAGATTCTTTAACTTGGTTTATACCCTCATGGGTAACCTCTAATCTATCCCAATCTCTTTTGCGGAATTACATGTAGATTCGATTAAATTCGTTTGCATCTAAGGAACAATATAAGACATTCATGGCCTTAGCATTGAACTGAGCCATTTTCCTATCATTATCATTCCAATCCCTTTCGGGCTTAGGAACAATAGTGCCATCAATAATGTGTGGGTGTACTAGGTCCATTAATTATAACACTCCACAATTCATAATCAGAAGCTTGAATGAATATCCTCATTCTTGCTTTCCAATATGAATAGTTGGAACCATTAAATAAGGAAGGTCTATTTGTAGAATGACCTTCAGCAAATGAAGATCCAACTTGAGCTGCCATTTGGATCTTTAGCTCTTGATCGTGTGATCAATTCAAATGAGCACTAGCTCTGATACCAATTGTTGGCCCAGATGGCAACCCAAGAGGGGGGGTGAATTGGGTTCTTTAAAAAATTTTAACCTTTTAAAAACTATTGGCTTTAAGATAAATGAAATTAAATGCAATGCAAATATAAAGCACAAACAAGGAGATAGAGATAGAGATAATAGAAGCACGGCAAACACAAAGATTTTATAGTGGTTCGGTGTATCCAACACCTACGTCCACTCCCAAGATTCACTTGGGTCCACACTATAATCGACTTGATTACAGTCGAGTTGTTTTACAAGATCACAACTCAAACTTGTTGTTTTCCCGGGATCACAACGAACCCAGCGGTTTTCCGGGCTCACCAGCACAAAACCCTAAACAAGCTAAACTAGCTTGACCGAGGTATACAACCTCCACTAGTTCAATCCCCCTGATTGAACTAGCAAAAACAAGAAAGAATAATGTTTAAGATACAAGACAGCTCCTTAAATGAGCAAATATTCAAATAAATGAACAAGGTTTAGAAAAGCCTGTTTGAAGTGGATTGGATTTGAGCTTTTCTTCTTTTCTTCTTTCCCTCTTCTCTTTGGAGATGTTGAATCAGGCCTCAGCTTTGATTCGTTGCAAATGTTGCAGATGAGAAGTTAAAAATCTTCAAAACAGAGCTTCTTCCCCCTTTTGTGAATCCTTCGATTTTTCAAATTTGAACGCCTTGGATTCTTCTTTGAGCTTTGTGAAGTGGAAGGATTTGAATTTGAATACTTCTCTCTTGGATTTCAGGCTCAAGACTTCTCGGATTTTTGATTTGAATATTTTCTCTATTTTCTATTTTTTCCTCTTTTTCTTTTTGTTATTTTTCAAACGGGCGTTCTCCCTTTTTATAGATTTTCTTTAATCCGTTTTTGAGAAGAAACTAGCCATTGGAGTGTACCTGAAAATAAAATATATCCGTTAGAAGTTAGGTAAAAAGGAAATATTACCGTTAGAGCTGATCTGGCATTTTAAATTTTCATCCCAGACAGGTTGGAGTCGGCTCCAACTTTTCAGGTGTCGGCTCCAGAATACTGTGTGTGTCGGCTCCAAAATGCTCAAAAAATAAGCGTTCTGTCCCCGCATCGGAGTCGGCTCCAGACACTATAAGTGTCGACTCCGAAACTCTGGGTATCGGCTCCGAAACTCTAGGTGTCGGCTCCAGACCGTATCAAAAATCAGAAGAATATTTGACTGGCCATGGGGTCAGCTCTAGGAATTCTAGGTGTCGACTCCAGGTTCTGAAACTTTGAAACTTATGATTTTCAATTGATTCAAAACTCATTTCTTAATACCTTTAAATCGATCAAATATTTTTAAGCCCTGAAACACTTGTCAAATCCATTAGTAATCAAATAAATATACTTAATTCCTTTATTAATCATCAAAATCAATAATTGGGTCAACACTCTATTTCTTCTCATCTGACGACACCCCGGCTTTAGCGCGACGACACCCTAGCTTTAAGGCGACGACACCCATGCCGGGACTGTTAAGGCGGGGATCGACGACTTAGGCTCTTACGACACCCCAGCTTTAGCGCGACGACACCCTAGCTTTAAGGCGACGACACCCGTGCCAGGACTGTTAAGGTGGGGATCGACGACTTAGGCTCTTACGATACCCCAGTTTTAGCACGATGACACCCTAGCTTTAACGCAATGACACCCGTGCGGAGACTATTAAGGCGAGGACCGATGACATCCCCGAATTAGGCTGTTACGACACCCCAGCTCTCATCCGACGACACCCTAGCATTAGTGCGACGACACCCATGCGGGGACTGTTAAGGCGGGGACCGACGACATCCCCGACTTAGGTGTCGTAAGGTTATAAGCATGGGTGTCGTAGCGTTGTCGCTAGGGTGTCGTGATGTTTGAACTACGGTATCACGAAGGATTTTCGGCCGAGCATAACAGGGGTGTCGTATTTATTTAACAGAGGTGTCTTATTTCTTTAACTTGGGTGTCGCAATACTCTCGATTTTCTTCTGCAATGCCGCGAAGCTTTTCTCTAGCATTCGTTTGGAGCACGGATGTCGTACGCTTGTAACTACGGTGTCTTAATAGTAAATCTGGGATGTCGTAGCTTTTATGACGACACTACAGCTCTCATGCGCGATGACACCCTACCTTTAAGGCGACGACACCCGTTCTGTGACTGTTAAAAGGCGGGGACCGATGACATCCTCGACTTAGGCTCTTACGACACCCCAGCTCTCATCTGACGATACCCTAGCTTTAAGGCGACGACACCCGTTCCGGGACTCTTAAGGTTTAAACTGAGGAGTCGCTCCCCCCTCTTCTCCTCTTGGCCCTCCGTAGAATGCCCCTCCCCCCTCTTCTCCTCTTCTTTATATCCATTCTCATGCTCTCTTCATGGTCAGTTATAAGCACGGGTGTCGTAGGCTTGTAACTACAGTGTCTTAACAGTAAATTTGGGGTGTCGTAGCTTTTATGACGACACTAGAGCTATATGGACAGGAAATAACAGGGAATATAGGCCGAAACACTCTGACGACACCCCAGTTCATAAGGTATAACATCCTAGTTAAAAGAGTATGACATTCGTGCTACAAAACAGTAAACTCTAAACAGTTATGACTCCCAAAATGTCATAACTGTTTTGGTCTAAGGAAGTTACCCGCGCATTAAACGGTTTGATCACACATTAACTTCCTCTAACGATAAAAAACTGTTGGTGTAATAAAAGAGCTTTACAAAGAAGTGGGAACAAGAACTTTTTACTTCCTGCTGCGAATGACATTTTCTCCAAAAGTTTTCTTCCGACCAGACTCCTCAGAGCGAGGGCTTAGGATCTTGCTCAAACCTTGGACTGATTCCTTAGCATCCGAAAGCCAGAGCGAGGGCTCAAGATCTTCTCAAACCTTGGACTGATTCCTTAGCATCCGAAAGCCAAAGCGAGGGGAAGAAAGAGTTTTTCTTGCACAGATGAAATCCAAGAAAAAATGGCGATAGAAGTAGGCTAAAGGGAAAGGACATTTTCGTTTGCACGGTAATTTTAAAATAAAGGAGAAGCGCTTTTAATGGCCGTCACGATTAGAGCGTAACATCATAGCAGAGCCATACCGTTCCGTATCTTTAGCGACGCAGAATCTACGTGGACCAATCAAAAGAGGCGATGCAATCCACATAGAACTTACTGCACCGGAAGCGATGTATAAAGATTTTTCCTATATTTGACAAGATCAGTAAATCATTTTTGAACGAACCCCCGCTGCGAAATTTTTACATGAGTGTGGTCCCACTCCTTGCACGGATCGTATTGCCACCGCATCGGCCCGCCGCTATCTCGGACTGGACAACTGCTGTGACGACATGAGGTATGGCACCGCCGGCGACGACGACGACCCACTGGTGGTGGCGGCGCCGCTGGTCACCGATCCAGTACCCTTACCCCCACTCCACGCCTTCCCCTCCGCCCAGAAGCCCCGGCCGTACACCTTCAGAAACCTGAGCGAGTCCAACCGCGGCTCCCATCCCGGCACGACTCCTTCCTGTTAGTATGTGATGCAAAATCACAAGTATGAATCAGTCCGTGATGATGTGTCCTGTTTGTTTTTTCTGTTTTTTGAATAACCCGATCTTGAGGAGAGTTAGTTGTTATTTGTTTTAAATAAACCCAGTCATTAGGAGTTGTTATGAAGTTGTTTGAGTCTTTGGTTACGTGGGTGTAAAGCCAAGAGTATAGGCACAAGTTGTTGCTGAACGTTGGGCTGATCTCTCCTTAAATAGGTGATCTTGTAATCAGTTTTATATACAAGTATTTGTTTTACCACTTAAAAGGGAAGAAAAGGCTTCTCCGTTCTCCTTCTTCCATTCTCTGTGCTGTGTGTTATTAAAAGAAAGTTCCTCATCTTCTTTTGTGTGAGTGAGTATTTTCCAACATTGTGGTATCAGAGCCTGGTTCCGATTGTGCTGGGCGTTGCAGTGTGTTGTGAAGATTGTTGCCGAAGCAAGAAATCTTCAAAAGGGGAGGTAATTATTTGGTGGTGATTCATCATGTCAAATGGTATGAACACTCTCAACCTCTCAACATCCTTTGTGCCTATTTTCAATGGTGAAAATTTTGATTTTTGGAGTATCAAGATGAGGACATTTTTTATTTCACAAGATCTTTGGGAACTAGTTGAAAATGGTTATACAGAAACAGTGGAAAAATCAGCTGACTTGAAGGAGCTTCATAAGAAGGATGCAAAAGCTCTACTAGCCCTGCAGCAGGCGGTGACAGAGAATATTTTTCCTCGAATTGCTAATGCCACCAAATCTAAAGACGCTTGGACCATTTTGAAGCAAGAATTTCATGGTGACGATAAGGTAACCACAGTGAAGTTACAAACTCTTCGTAGAGATTTTGAAACCTTATTCATGAAGGGGGGTGAGTCTGTCCAAGATTTTTTCTCTAGAATTTCTATCACCATTAATCAAATGAGGGCATATGGAGAAAATATCTTAGATCAGAAAGTAGTTGAAAAGGTGTTGAGAAGCTTACCATCTAAATTTGATCATATTGTGGTAGCAATTGAAGAGTCTAAAGACTTATCTACTTACTCCCTTAATGAATTAATGGGTTCTCTTTTAGTCCATGAGGAAAGAATGAACAGGTCAGTGGAGAAGAATGTGGAGCAGGCATTTCAAGCCAAGGTGGAGGTTAGCAAAAAGGACAAAAATGGTGATGGTCCATCTGACCAAAAGTTTACTGGTCGAGGACGTGGTAGAGGTGGCTACCGTGGACGTGGACGTGGACGTGGTCGTGGACGTGGAAGGCCCGACAACAATCAGCATAAATCAGAAAACGAAGATAGAGGTAATCAAAAGGAGACCCACAAAAATAGATTCTGTAATTTTTGCAAAAGAACTGGACACACTAACCATACTGTTGGGACAAAGCAAAATAAGAAGCTAACTTTGTTGAAGGAAAGCAAGAAGTAGGTAATTTATTTCTTACTTGCTTAAACACCCATGAAAATCCTAGTGATGTGTGGTTTCTAGACAGTGGATGTAGTAATCATATGACAGGACAAAGGAGTCTTTTCTGCAATATGGATGAATCTGTAAAATTACAAGTTCGGCTTGGCAATGACAAGTGTGTGCAAATTGAAGGCAAGGGAGCCATTGCTATCAAGACTAAATCAGGTAGTGAAAAGATAATTAGTGATGTCTATTACATTCCTGGTTTAGCTCATAATCTGCTTAGTGTAGGACAATTAATTCAGAGGGGACATTCTGTTATATTTCAAGATAACATGTGTGAAATTAGAAGTAAAAGATTAAGCACTCCTCACATTAAGATTCACATTGCTGAAAACAAAATGTTTCCTCTTGATATCTCAAACCTTGGTGATTGTGTTTTTGCTGCAAATGTGAAGAATGAATCTTGGTTTTGGCATTTACGTTATGGTCACTTGCATTTTAATGGGCTGAAATTATTAAGTCAGAAGCAGATGGTATGTGGTTTACCTTCCATTGTTTGCACTAATGATGTTTGTGAAGGATGTGTTTACGGAAAACAACACCGCTTGTCATTTCCAGTGGGAAAGGCGTGGAGAGCCAAAATGCCTCTTGAACTAGTTCATGCTGATATATGTGGGCCGGTAAACACACTATCATTGAACAAGAGTAGATACTTTCTATTATTCACTGATGATTTTACTCGTATGAGTTGGGTATTCTTTCTTATTCAAAAATCAGAGGCACTTGAGAAATTCCAGGAATTCAAGGCTTTTGCAGAAAAAGAAAGTGGGCATGTTATAAAGATTCTTCGCACCGATAGAGGAGGTGAATTTTTATCAAATGAATTTGACTCATTTTGCAAGCAGAATGGCATTCATAGGCAGCTGACAGTAAGGAAAACACCAGAGCAGAACGGAGTTGCTGAGAGAAAAAATAGAACAGTAGTGGAGATGGCTCGGAGCATGTTGAATGAGAAGCATCTTCCAAATGAATTTTGGGCTGAAGCAGTGGCTACATCAGTTCGTCTTCTTAATATCTCTCCAACAAAAGCAGTGTGGAATATGACTCCATATGAAGCTTGGTGGCACCGAAAACCCAATGTGAGTTTCTTAAGAATTTTTGGTTGCATTGCATATGCATTGATTCATTCTGATGATCGTACTAAGATGGATAAGAAGAGTGAAAAATGTATATTTGTTGGGTATAGTGATGAAACAAAGGGTTATCAGTTATATAATCCTAAAACAAAGAAACTCATTATTCGTAAAGATGTTATTTTTGATGAGAACAGCTATTGGGATTCGAAAGAAGAACCAAATCAGCACTTGCCATTCATAGAAAATGAAGCTGAAATGACTCCAATAAATGAGAATGTGTCAACACCTCATGCTTCTCCAAGGTCTTCTGGAATAACTTCACCAAGAAATTTGAGCAGTTCAAACAGCAATACCATTGATCCTACACTTGATGGTGATACACCTCGAAGTAAGGTACGGTCTTTGAAAGAAATTTATGAATCATGTACTTTTGCTCTTATGGCTGCAGAACCTACATGTTATGAGGAGGCTTGTGGCAAAGAAGAATGGGAAAACTCTATGAGAGAAGAACTAGATGCTATTGAAAGAAACAACACGTGGGAACTTGTAGATTTGCCACAAGGAAAAGAAGCCATTGGTGTGAAATGGGTCTATAAAGTGAAGTATAATGCTAATGGAAGTGTACAAAAATACAAGGCGAGACTAGTCGTCAAAGGGTATGTGCAAAAATATGGTATTGATTATCTTGAAACCTTTTCCCCTGTTGCTAGATTTGAAACTATTAGATTTATACTAGCATTGGCAGCTCATATGAAGTGGAAATTTTTTCAATTTGATGTTAAATCAGCATTCTTGAATGGTAATTTAGAAGAGGAAGTCTATGTCAAGCAACCACAGGGATTTGTCAGTGATGAAAAGCAGGAAAAAGTATACAAGCTAAAGAAAGCATTGTATGGTCTCAAGCAGGCACCAAGAGCATGGTATGCAAGACTTGATTTGTATCTTCACCAAAATAAGTTTCGCCGAAGTGAAAGTGAGCCCACTTTATATGTGAAGGTGAAAGGTATGGACATGCTTATTATTTGTGTCTATGTGGATGATATTATTTATACTGGATCCTCTTATCCTCTTATCCAAGAATTCAAGAGCAGCATGATGAAAGAATTTGACATGTCTGATTTGGGATTATTGCATTATTTTCTTGGTCTTCAAATTATGCAAACTGATGATGGCATCTTCATCTCTCAAGAAAAATATGCAATAGATTTACTTAAAAGATATAACATGCTTCATTGCAAGTCATTTTCTACTCCCATGAATACAAATGAAAAATTGAGCCTAAGTGATGGGACAGCCAAAGCAGACGAAAAGTTATTTAGAAGTATGGTTGGTGGTCTGATGTATTTGACTCATACTCGTCCAGATATTATATTTCCAGTCAACTTGGTATCAAGGTTCATGCATACTCCATCTATGCACCATCTTGGAACAGCAAAGCGTATTCTCCGTTATATCCAAGCAACAAGCAACTTCGGAATTTGGTACAAACCAGTACCTTGTTTTAAACTGTTTGGTTTTACTGACAATGATTGGGCTGGTTTTGTAGATGACAGGAAAAGTACAGGTGGTTATATCTTTAATCTAGGCTCGGGAGCTATATCATGGTGTTCAAAGAAGCAAGCTACTACGGCTCTGTCATCATCTGAAGCTGAATATATTGCTGCATCAGTTGCTGCGTGTCAAGCAATCTGGATGCGCAGAATTTTGGAGGACTTCAAGCAACCGCAATCACAGGCAACGGAGATATTTTGTGACAACATGGCGACAATTTCAATGACAAAGAACCCGGTGTTTCATGGAAGAACGAAGCACATCGAGCTCCGTCATCATTTTATACGCGATCTTGTAGCTGAAGGTGTGATCATGTTGAAGCATTGTTCAACCACGGAGCAACTTGCAGATGGTTTTACTAAAGCTCTCCCTTACTCAAAGTTCGTGAAATTCAGGACCCAACTTGGTGTATGTGACTTTGCATCAAGAGGGGATGTTAGTATGTGATGCAAAATCACAAGTATGAATCAGTCCGTGATGATGTGTCATGTTTGTTTTTCTGTTTTTTGAATAACCCGATCTTAAGGAGAGTTAGTTGTTATTTGTTTTAAATAAACCCAGTCATTAGGAGCTGTTATGAAGTTGTTTGAGTCTTTGGTTACGTGGGTGTAAAGCCAAGAGTATAGGCACAAGTTGTTGCTGAACGTTGGGCTGATCTCTCCTTAAATAGGTGATCTTGTAATCAGTTTTATATACAAGTATTTGTTTTACCACTTAAAAGGGAAGAAAAGGCTTCTCCGTTCTCCTTCTTCCATTCTCTGTGCTGTGTGTTATTAAAAGAAAGTTCCTCATCTTCTTTTGTGTGAGTGAGTATTTTCCAACACTTCCAGCATCCCCACCACCGCCGCCATGCTCGGCCTCAGCCCCGGATCCTCGTGGAGACAGCAAAGCGCCACCTTCACCATCCTTGCGATCTCCGATCCCCTGGCCCTCCCTTCTAGCCTCAGGTCCGCCAGCTCCTCGTACCCCCCATTCGTGCCCCTCCATCGCCACCATCGGAAAATAATCAGACCTCCCGGTCACCCCACCGCTCGACCGCTCGACGCCGGCCAGCTCTCCTCCGACCGGTCTTCCTCCCCCTTATTATCTCCAGCAACACCATCCCGAAGCTATAGACGTCCGTCCTGTCCGAGATGGCCGAGTTGGTCAGCCACTCCGGAGCCAGTAGCCTCTCGTCCCTCTCATCGTAGTGAAGAACCCGGACTGCTCTGGACTCATCAACTTGGCGAGGCCGAAGTCCGCAATTTTGATATGGTTGTTGTCATGGAGGAGGATGTTCTCCGGCTTCACGTCGCAGTGAATGATCTTGTGCTCGCATCCAAAATGGAGGTAGGCGAGGCCCCTCGCCGCGCAATGGCGATGTTTAGCCGATCCTGCCACTCCAGAACCGGACCAGCCCCGAACAGTGGCCGGTCGAGTGAGCCCCGGTTCATGTACTCGTAGATGAGGAGTCTTTTTCTTCCCTGGGCGCAGAAGCCCCGGAGCTTGACAAGGTTGACGTGGTGGATATCGCCGATGACGGCGATCTCGGTGCAGAATTCGCGCTTGTTTTGCTCATGCATGCCAATATGCATACAAAGCTGGTTGCATCCCGATGATGTACTTTTGGATTAGCAATCATGTTTGTTATCTGATGAGGGGTAAAATCGTTATTGTA
Source organism: Calamus simplicifolius (assembly GCA_900491605.1). Lineage (NCBI taxonomy): Eukaryota > Viridiplantae > Streptophyta > Magnoliopsida > Arecales > Arecaceae > Calamus > Calamus simplicifolius. The sequence continues at coordinate 459,290 of UESW01001394.1, forward strand.
TTAATGATCACACATCGACAATTGGGTCTAGTCCGATTCCAATATCCTGTCAGCCAGCTGTCAAACCCACTAAGCAGCGAAGTCCAATCGCCCTCAGCGGCATCAGGTTGTCTCGACAACCCCAACCATTCTCATACCTCGGCAATCTGAGCCATCCATACCTCGGTAGCCCGAGCCATACTTATACCTCGACAATCCGAGCCATCCATGCCTTGGTAGCCCGAGCCATTCTCATACCTCGGCAACCCGAGCTATCCATGCCTCGGTAGAATGAGCCATTCTTATACCTCGGCAACCCGAGCCATCCTTATACCTCTGCAACCCGAGCCGTCCCCACACCTCTACAGACCAAGCTATTCTATACCTTAGAAAACCGAATTGCCCCTTGCCTCGCTGGCCCGAGGTGCTCGAATACCTCTGCGGAGTCCGGCACGGGATAATACGAATCCACTACAACTGAATGAGATTCAAAGCGCGGAATCATACCCAGGAGTGGCCTAAGACCCACAGGAGTGGCCTAGAACCTATATAATCGCTAAATCTCAAAGCATTAACCAGCTCTCCCAGCCGTCGATCATCTAACTGACAAGATACGGATCCTACTGACCTCATAACAAACTTGATTCGAATCTGTTCTGAATCCTAACGGCTTTCAGACCTCCCCTCGTGGCACGCCCAAGAAATCAGGTGATCCTCTCTCAGGTACGCACGCTGGAACACTCACTCATTTTCACTCATCATCATATTGAGAGCAGCTCCATCTGAGCTCGGGGCTCTCGAGAGAATACCCATCTAGGGGAGCTCTTCTGTGAGAGTCTTCTCCTTACATCTACTTGCTATGAATCTCCACTGACTTGGGCGTCGGAGGGTCCTCCGCAGAGGGCAACCCCCACAGCACCCTCTGCGAGCAGACTATCTTGCAGGTTCCACCCTAAGGCGACGAGATCGGCGTCCGGATCAGGAGCCAAAAGCGCACCCGAGTTGGAGAACGGATTTCCGCGGCAACAGATTGGCGCTAGAGGAAGGGCCTCAAGTCCCATAAACTTGTGATCCAAGAGACAAGACTCAAAGAACCAGAAGAAGTATCCTCTAATGGCCAGCCGGAAAAGAGCTACATCTGAAGCTCAAGATCAGGCCGCCTCTCAAAGGCCTGATTTGATTGGTGGTGTGGTACCTCCACCACCACCACCAGCAAAACCCCTTCGCCATCGACAACGGTGGTAACGCTGGACCAGTTCGCCATGCTATTCCAGTAGGTTCGAGCACTGACCCAGTTGGTTCAGGGGCTCCAAGCGACCCCTGGCCCTGCCATCCCTGCTCCTCAACTTCATGAAGAGGCCGCTGCTCCTGCTCCGCCAGCGATCTCTTCCTCTAATCTGCCAGAAGCAGCGGACTATCATCACCAGCTCGCAAAAGCGAAGCTAGCGCCGTAGCGAGCTAGAGGGAAGAGCCCGCTTAGATCTAGGCGGGTTCATTCTCCCTCTTCGGTGTCTTCCCAGAACTCGACACCCCTACCGTCTTTCCATCGCTCGATCCCTCCTACCACTCTGGATGAAGGGATCATGCAACAAATGCAAGAGATGCATCGAGAATGGCGTCAGGAGCTAAACGCCGTCAGACAAGCCCCTCCATCCCAACCGAAACCAGAGCAGGGCATCCCCTTCTCCGAGAGGATTATGAGGGAAGTGATTCCCCCTCATGTAAATCTCCCTACCATCGAGTCGTACCATGGATCCACCAATCCTGACGACCACCTGAGCAGCTTCAGATCCATCATGATGTTCCATGGAGCGTTGGATATGATCCTGTGTCGAGCCTTCCCCTCCACTCTAAGGGGATCTGCCCGAACCTGGTTCAACAGCTTGAAGCCAAGTTCCATTGATTCTTTTGACGAACTGAGCTATTTTCTCATCAGCCAGTTCGTCAGCAGCTGTCACTAGTCACGGAGATCTGATTCCTTCTCTGAGGTCAAGCAGAGAGAGGAAGAATCACTGAAGAATTACTTCGACCGCTTCAACACGGCCCTCTTAGAAGTCGATCATCTCAACCACGAGGTGGCCATGTCCGCCCTAGCCAAAGGAGTGTCGAAGGAAGGAGACTTCTACCTGGCTCTGGAGGTTAACTACCCAAAGAGCCTTTCGAACATGATGTCCCTGGCGGACAAGTATGCTAGGGTTGAAAAATCGAGGAGATCAACTCGGGCCGAGCACTGACGAAGAAGGAGGCAAAGGGCTCGGATAAGCAACGGGCCCACCGCCGTGCTAGCCCGCTTTGCCACCATAGAGCTCCTCTGCCGCCACCTCGAGACTGAACCTGGAGTTCAGCCCGAAGGTTCGACTGCTACACTCCCCTCACAGCGCCAAGAGCGCAGATCCTGATAGAGATCGAGCGGTAAATTCCTCTGCCCCCTCCTCTCCGAGGCAATGCGACTCGGAGGGACCCGGCCAAGTACTGCCGCTTTCATCGGGACTACAGGCATGATACCGAGGATTGTTGGCAGCTCAAGAATAAGATCAAGCGATTGATCCGATGGGGCTGACTGGACCGGCTCAGAGGACCCCCTGAGCCGACAATGAGGAGAATCGCCAGCCCGAGCCTCGCCAACTTCCTCCACCAAATCCCCCGGTCATCGGCAATGTTAATGTGATAGCGGCTGCCGATTCCCCATCCTATTGGCCAGGCGAGGAGGAAAACCTGCCAAAGAAAGCTCGAGTTGATGAGCTCACTTTCTCTGATGAAGACCTGTAGGAGATTGAAATTCTGAGCAGAAAGCCTCCGACCCATGGAATCCACCCTGGTGGGCTTCACAGGTGACTCCATAATCCCCGAAGGAGTTATCACTCTATCAGTCCGAGCTGGCACTTGGCCCCGTGTGGCTACCATGCTCATGGATTTTCTCGTGACCAAGCTCCGGTCTCCTTACAACACCATTCTCGGCAGACCGGGGCAAATATCTCTCAAGGCCATCATTTCCATTCCCTAGCTCGTCATGAAGTTTCCCACAGAATGGGGGTGGGGGTTATTCGAGGAAGTCAGATTATAGCTCGGCATTGCTTTGCCGCCGACCTTCAGTCCAGAAAGCCTGAGGTGGACGGGCTGGATGCTCAGAAAGATTTCACCAAGCAACGAGGAGAGCCAGCCGAAAAACTAGAGAAAGTACCACTCGACGAAACTTGACCCGACTGAACCATAAAGATCGGGTCGCGGCTAGAAGGAAAGCTTCAGCAAGAATTAATTGAATTACTTCGGAGGAATGCTGACGTCTTCACCTGGTCTACATCGGATATGTCCAGAATCAGCCCAGACGTCCTGGTCCATTGCCTCAGCGTGGACGAGACATTCAGGCCAATTAACCAGAAGAAAAGGAGCTTTGCCCTTGAGCGCCAAAAAGCCATCGAAGAAGAAGTGGATAAGCTCATCAAGGTCAAATTCATCCGAGAGGTTAATTACCCCGACTGGCTCGCGAATGTGGTCATAGTGAAAAAGTTGAATGGCAAATGGAGGATCTGCATCGACTTCACTGACCTCAACAATACCTGCCCAAAAGATAGCTTTCCTCTCTCGCGGATTGACCAACTCGTGGATTCAACTTGGATCATCAAATGCTGACTTTTATGGATGCCTGTTCGGGCTACAATCAGATCCGAATGGTGCCCAAAGATGAGGAGAAAACCGCCTTCATTACCGACCGAGATATCTATTGCTACCGAGTTATGCCCTTTGGTTTGAAAAACGCAGATGCCACCTATCAAAAGCTGGTCAACAAAGTCTTCAAAGAGCAAATCAGTCAAAACATGGAGGATCTCACGGAGAGCTTCGCCATACTTCGAAAGTATCAGATGAAGCTCAACCTCACCAAATGCACCTTCAGGGTCAACTCTGAGAAATTCCTTGGCTTCATGGTTTCTCTGCGAGGCATCGAGGCAAATCCTTAGAAGATCCAAGCTCTGTAGCAAATGGCCCCGCCTAGGTCGGTCAAGGATGTACAACACCTCACTGAGAGAATAGCAGCCCTCAGCCGCTTCATTGCTCGATCGGCCGAGAAATGTCTTCCCTTCTTCAAAGCGCTTCGATCGGCCAAGAATTTCCAATGGACCCCTGATTGCTAGAAGTCTTTTGAAGACCTCAAGAAATACCTCGGCTCATGACCTCTCCTCAGCAGCCTAAAGCCAGGGGAAGTGCTGAACATGTACTTGACGATTTTCGAAGATACTGTTGGCTCGGTGCTAGTTAGAGAAGAGAACAAAGTCCAAAGACATGTTTATTATGTCAGCAAACTACTCAAGGACGCTAAAATGAGGTATACTCGAGTCGAGAAGATGGTCCTAGCCCTGGTGACATCGGTCCGAAAGTTGCGGCAATATTTTCAAGCGCACACTGTCGCTGTCCTGACTGACCAATCAATCAAAGCGATTATTCATCGCCCAGAGGTGTCAGGAAGAATGACCAAGTGGGCTATCGAGCTGAGCGAGCACGACATTCAGTACCAGCCTTGTCCAGCCATCAAAGCCCAGGTTTTGGCGGACTTCCTCCTTGAGTGCACCATACCCGATGATTGCTCTGCTTCGGATACCCTCGGACAACCAAAGCCCAGTGCCCCATGGTTGCTCACGCTGATGGATCCTCCAGCGCGGGCGGTTCTGGCGCCAGTCTGGTCCTCACCAGTACAGAGGGCGCAACCTTCGAATATGGCATCTGCTTCTCCTTCCCGGCCTCGAACAACGAAGCAAAGTATGAAGCCCTGCTCTCTGGACTCCGAATCGCCGCGAGCTTAAGGTCAAAAAACTAATTGCCTACATCGACTCCCAGTTGGTGGCTGGCCAGGTGCAGGGAGAATTCGAGGCTCGAGAGCCGAGTATGATTCGGTATCTCCAAAAGGTGCACGGTTTATCCTCCTGTTTTGATGAATTTAAAATTGTCTATATCCCAAGGACTGAAAACATGCGTGCCGACCTTCTGTCCCGCCTAGCAACTGCGAAGTCAATGGATCTCGAGCGAAAATTTCACTTGGAGGTCCTGGAGAAGCCCAGCATCGCCGATGCTAACCAGATGATGCAGGTCGACACCGAACCATCCTGGATGAACCCCCTGCACAAGTACCTTAAAGAGGGGTTGCTGCCCACTGATAGAAAGGAAGCAATGAAGCTGAAAATGCAATCATCTCATTATGTTCTGATTGATGACCGACTATATAAGTGGTCCTTCTCAATGCCGCTGCTCAAATGCCTTCGACCAACGGAAGCCGATTATGCTCTTTGGGAGGTCCATGAAGGCATCTGTGGCAATCATCTCGGTGGTCAAGCCCTGTGCCACAAAGTGCTGCATCAAGGGTATTATTGGCCGACGATACAGAAGGATGCCGATGACCTCGTCCGAACTTGTGATTCATGCCAGAGGCACTCAAATATCCAGAGGCTCCCTTTTGCGCACCTGACTTCCATATCATCCCCCTGGCCCTTCGCCAAATAGGGAATGGATATTCTTGGCCCTTTCCCCCTCGCAACGGGGCAAAGGAAGTTCTTATTTATTGCAATTGATTATTTCACTAAGTGGGTTGAAGCCGAAGCATTCGCCCAAATAACCAAAGCTCGAGCTAAAGACTTCGTATGGAGATCCATCATCTATCGCTTCGGCCTTCCCCACACTATCATCACCGACAATGGGAAACAGTTTGATAACCCTAAGTTCCGAGAGTTCTGCGAGGATCATGGCATTCTCCATCGCCTGACATTGGTTGGACATCCTCAAGTTAATGGAGAGGCCGAGGTAACCAACCGAACTCTCCTGCAGAGTATTAAAGCTCAGCTCAATCGGGCACGAGGCAGATGGGTCGAGGAACTCCACCATGTGTTGTGGACATACCGGACTACCGAGAGGGTACCCACGGGGCAAACCCCATTTAAGATGGCCTTTGGCACAGAGGCTGTCATTCCAGTGGAGGTTGGACTCCCCTCCCCTTGCATGGAAGGTTATTCAGAAGAATCCAATGATGAACAGCTCCGAACCAATCTCGACCTAGTAGAAGAAGTCAGGAAGAAAGCCAGAATCCGAATGGCCACCTACCAGCAAAGAGTTGCCTGCTATCACTCCACCAGAGTCCGAGGAAAATTTTTCCTCCCCGGCGACCTGGTGCTTCGAAAAGCATCTGTCTCGAAGCCTCTGGAGCAAGGAAAATTATCTCCAAATTGGAAAGGCCCCTACCAAGTGGCAAAAGTAATCAGACCCGGCACCTACAAGCTCCAAGAGTTGGATGGGAAATCTATTCCTTGGATATGGAACTCGGATAATCTCCGCGCATATCATCAGTAAAAGTATGCTCTTACTAAACTCATTTTGTTCATTGAATTAAATTTAATTCTCAAAGACTCGCAAAATTCTTATAACTCTCCTTGAAAGCTGTAATGAGAAGCAGGTCTTACTATACACTAAATCCTCGGCCGAGCCGAGCGATCTCCATACCTTGGCCGTGCCAAGTAAAATATATTTGACAAACCTCGGCTGGACCGAGAGAGCTTCGTACCTTAGCCGTGCCAAGTAAAATATAATCTTGAAGCCTCGGCCAAGCCGAGTGACGGTCTTCATACCTTGGCAATGCCAAGTAAAATATAATCTTTTTAAAATCCTCGGCCGAGCGATCTCTGTACCTTGGCCGTGCCAAGTAAAATATATTTGACAAACCTCGACTGGGCCGAGAGAGCTTCGTACCTTGGCCACGCCAAGTAAAATATAACTTGAAGCCTCGGCCAAGTCGAGTGACGGTCTCAGTACCTTGGCAGCACCAAGTAAAATATTATCTTTTTAAAATCCTCGATCGAGCCGAGCGATCTCCGTACACTGGCCGCGCCAAGTAAAATATATTTGGCAAACCTCGGCTGGGCCGAGAGAGCTTCGTACCTTGGCCATGCCAAGTAAAATATAATCTTGAAGCCTCGGCCAAGCCGAGTGACGGTCTCTGTACCTTGGCAGTGCCAAGTAAAATATAATCTTTATAATCCTTGGTCAGCCGAGCGATCTTCATACCTTGGTCGCGCCAAGTAAAATATATTTGACAAACCTCGGCTGGGCTGAGATAACTTTATACCTTGGCCGAGCCAAGTAAAATATAATCTTGAAGCCTCGGCCAAGCCGAGTGATGGTCTCCGTACCTTGGCAACGCCAAGTAAAATATAATCTTTTTAAAATAAAATATAATCCTTTTAAAATCTTTGGCCAGGCCGAGCAATCTTTGTACCTTGGCCGCGCCAAGTAAAATATATTTGACAAACCTCGGTTGGGCCGAGAGAGCTTCGTACCTTGGCCGCGCCAAGTAAAATATAATCTTAAAGCCTCGGCCAAGCCGAGTGATGGTCTCCGTACCTTGGCAGCGCCAAGTAAAATATATCTTGAAGCCTCGGCCAAGCCTAGTGACGACCTTCGTACCTTGGCAGCGCTAAGTAAAATATAATCTTTTTAAAATCCTCGGCCGGGCTGAGCGATCTCCATACCTTGACCGCGCCAAGTAAAATATATTTGACAAACCTCGGCTGGGCCGAGAGAGTTTTGTACCTTGGTCGCGCCAAGTAAAATATAATCTTGAAGCCTCGGCCAAGCCGAGTGACGGTCTCCATACCTTAGCAGCGCCAAGTAAAATATAGTCTTGAAGCCTCGGCCAAGTCGAGTGACGGTCTCTGTACCTTGGCAGCGCCAAGTAAAATATAATCTTGAAGCCTCGGCCAAGCTGAGTGACAGTCTTCGTACCTTGGCAGCGCCAAGTAAAATATAATCTTGGAAGCCTTGCCAAGCCGAGTGATGGTCTCCGTACCTTGGTAGCACCAAGTAAAATATAATCTTGAAGCCTTGGCCAAGCCGAGTGACGGTCTCTGTACCTTGGCAGCGCTAAGAAAAATATAATCTTGAAGCCTCGGCCAAGCCGAGTGATATATTCTCGGATAATCTCTGAAGCCTCGGCCAAACCGAGTGATATATTTCTTGAAGCCTCGGCCAAGCTGAGTGATATATTCCTGGATAATCTCCAAAGCCTCTGCCAAGCCGAGTGATATATTCCTAGATAATTTCCGAAGCCTCGGCCAAACCGAGTAATATATTTCTGAATGTTTTTGAAGCCTCGGCCAAACCGAACAATATAGTTCTAAAGCTTCGGCCTGATCGGGTGATTCCTCAAACACTCTAACGTGACTAAGGCGTCCTATCATGCTTCGATAGAGGTAAGTAACCTTCCACCACTTACCGGCAAAATTATACAAGTTCTTTCATCTCCTCAAGTAGGATCATATATACATCATAAGTTCACAGGGCCGCCCAGGCCTCCCTCTGGCATAAACAGAGGTGAACACTTCCTCCGCAGAGGACTGAATATTATGCTTAACAAAAATAAAGCACCAAAGAAGCCAAAACTTCCTATATAGGCGCCAGAAATAAAGAAGTTCCGCCACGTGGAAATCCCGCTATCGCAGTCTGCTGGAACGAGGCGTTTTCTCCTCGAGCTGCGACAAAAATGATGACGAAACAGTGGCCCGTCATTTACGAGATTATCATTGCCCGCCTTTTCGAATCCCCCAAATAAGATTGTTCTGGAACTCTACTCCCTATATCCGAACTTATACTTTGGACTAGGGAGTAGGGGGCATATGATGAGGAATAAAAACATCATTGCATTAATGACCGCACACATCGACAATTGGGTCTAGTCCGATTCCAACGTCCTGTCGGCCAGCTATCAAACCCACTAAGCAGTGAAGCCCAATCGCCCTCAGCGGCGTTAGGTCATCTCGACAACCCCAACCATTCTCATACCTCGGCAACTCGAGCCATCCATACCTCGGTAGCCCGAGCCATCCATACCTCGGTAGCCCGAGCCATTCTCATACCTCGGCAACCTAAGCCATCCTTATACCTCGGCAACCCGAGCCATCCCCACCCTCTACAGACCAAGCTATTCTATACCTCAGAAAACCGAATTGCCCCTCGCCTCGGCCGGCCTGAGGCACTCGAATACCTCTGCGGAGTCCGGCACGGGAGAAAGCGAATCCACTATAACTGAATGAGATTCAAAGCGCGGAATCATATCCAGGAGTGGCCTAAGACCCACAGGAGTGGCCTAGAACCTATGTAATCGCTAAATCTCAAGCATTAACCAGCTCTCCCAGCCATCGATCATCTAACTGACAAGATACGGATCCTACTGACCTCATAACAAACTTGATTCGAATCTGTTCTGAATCCTAACGGCTTTCAGACCTCCCCTCGTGGCACGCCCAAGGAATCAGGTGATCCTCTATAAAATACCACTGCCCTCCAACCTCTCAGGTACGCATGCTGGAACACTCACTCATTTTCACTCATCATCATATTGAGAGCAGCTCCATCTGAGCTCGGGGCTCTCGAGAGAATACCCATCTAGGGGAGCTCTTCTGTGAGAGTCTTCTTCTCATATCTGCTTGCTGTGAATCTTCACTGACTTGGGCATCGGAGGGTCCTCCGTAGAGGGCAACCCCCACAACATCCTCTGCACACGGACTGTCTTGCAGGTTCCATCCTGAGGCGATGAGATCGACGTTCGGATCAGGAGCCGGAAGTGCACCCGAGTCGAAGAACGGATTTCCACGGCAACATTATCTTTGTGGGTTCATTTAAGCATGGGAGAGTAGGGGGTGTCAACTGTTCGCATTGGGTTAGTTCAGAAATATTTTTAGAGCCAACTTGATTCGGATAGATTTTAAAGGTTAAAATTTAAACCAAATAGGTTGGACCAATCTTAAAAATTTAGTTTGATTTTGACTCTTTTTATCTATTTGTGTATGGTTACTTTAAATAATCATGATATTGATTTTCATAGTAAATTTTATGTGATCAAATTTTAGTTCAGTTATTTACAATAAAAAAAAAATAGATCTTAGCTTGTAGCATCTATATTTTAGTTATAGTAGAAATGAAAGCTCATATAACATATACATAGTTTGATTTGATTTATATTGTTTTTTTAAAAAGACAAACGTTGTTAGTTCTAAAAATATTTAAGCTAAAATCAACTTGCAAGACAAGGAAAAAAATAATTCAAGAAAACCAAGCAAAAATTAGGTAGGGACCGGTTTAATTGGTTTTCTTGCACGCTCCTATCCAGTCCCGTTACTGACAAAATTAGTCAAACAAACTCTCTCTTTTTATAATCTTTTAAGGGTTAAGAAACGTTGCTCCATAGCTAATTAATATTGCAACCAGATGGCTGATGCCTACCTGTAGCCTAATGGGAAAGGACTGGAAGGTCAAAACAACTAACCATCCAATTGTTTTTGAGCATCCTCTTTTGACTCGTTTGACAGCTTTGCTTGTTGAATGAATGGCTCATTTCAACTTCTGCCTCTGCCTTGAATTACAACACATTTGGCCTGACTTAATTTATTGACTCATCAATAGATATAAAGAAGGGTTGGGGGAAGAAAGATGAGCTCACAGCTTTAGAACAATATTGGTTTATAACCCAAGGGGTGTGTGGGTTTCGGTTCCTTCGGTAACAGCAACAATTCATCCTGAATTGAATTTAATATAAGAAGAATTGAATTTAATGCAGTGAGCCAAACCCAACCGCATGATACCAACCATAACAATCAATAATTTTCCAACAACTCATATTAAAATTTAACCAAGTATAGCAATAATTTTTAATGAACGTTGACCAGAAATGCGAATGAAAAACCTATATTGCTTCAAACCTTCATTCCTCTTTCTATAATAAAAAAAAAAAGGATGGATTAATGTAGCCAAGCCTTAAATTTGATACCTTTAAAATTTAAAACCCATATGGATTTAAAGATGGAGAAGATAATTGAATCTAAACTTTACTATAAGAAAGTACAGCTAAGTATAATTCTCTCTCTCTCTTTAAATATATAATAGATTATAAAGAATCTTTGATTGAAACTATCCATCCATAACGACAAATTAATTCTTTAGTCTTATTTTCTCTATTTTGTAATAAATTACTAAAATGAAAGTGCACCTCAGATATGCTATTCCATGGATACAAAATGTCCATAGAAAAAATATACAGTGATATTAAAGTAAATTATATTTAATTTTTGCAATGTATCATAAAATAATTATTAGATGATTAGTATCAGAGCATGGAATGTCTTACCCTTCATTTGGTTAGAGGAAGGTAGGGAAAAAATTTCTCTTCTAATTTTTTCATTTTGGTTGGAGAGTAAAGAAAAATTATTCATGAACTCATGCATATTTTCTTTTCTTTTATTAGAAAATAAATAAAATATTTTTTTTTCTTTCTCTTATAAAAACCTTTTCTAGAAATTCTTCTCTGAAAAAATACCAAATATTTTCTTAAACATGCCTAGTGCTACAATGGGCATATTTTCACATTTGAAATATGTTCATAAAAAATCACGTATAGGAAACTTCTTATAAAATTTGTTATCAACGGTGCTCAAGCATTGCTAGACATGTATTTTCTGAATCATAGTTTGTTCTCCTCAGCTCTCCGTATTAAAATCCTCTCGCAATAATAAAAAACAAAAAGAACCTGGAATAAAATGTGAAATTATACAGTTCGGTGACTTAAAAAAAAAAAAATTTCTCGAATAAAACGTGAAATTATAAAGTGCGGTGATGTCATGATAAAATATGTTCATGGGGCTGGCACAATATTGGACTGCCAAAGTTGTCGCATGTTTGTTAGAGCTATCGAAAGGCTCCTCTACCACAACAACAATCAATATCTTGTAAGAATTGAAAAAGATTTGTTGTGAGCATCGATCGTGCAAATTTTTTTTTAATAAAAATAACTGATCATACTAATCAAGTGCACGATAATTTAGATATATCAAAAAATAATATTTACTTTAATACAATGAGGCAGGCGTCATTCTATTTTCAAATCCAAAATCTAAAATGATAGGCGACTGAAGCCGCAATCCAATGTTTCCTGATAGATATGTCGGATCTGAATTGAATGAAACTCCTAGAGGATAGTCCAAATATCATGGAGTAAAGGATTGGTAGGGATGTGATCTCGATTATGCGTATTAATTGCTCATATATATTAATATGCATACAATATACGGTAAGTTTATTGAGCTTTTGTGCTAATATGTATGAATAATTAATTCATGCAATTGATATGCGTGGTGCAGCAAGACTTTTTTCTGAGAATTTTTTTTTGGGCGCAAAGTATGCATCTGAATTGCAAGCCCACAAATGCCAAATGCAACCATGAAAGTCTTTCTGCACCGTTTTCGATGCAGAAAGTATGCATTAAGTATGTTTATTGATCGTGCACCGTACGAACATGCATACAAAGCACGCTATGATCTATTGGACTATGACACAATGGACGTGCCCACATGAACAAGCTTATAAAGCGCGCTATGACCTATTAAACTATGACACATATACTTGTATAGGTCCGCAATCAATAGCTACGTCTAATGCATGCCTTTATGCATCGAGCACAAAGTCGTTCCATGCAACCGCTACCGCAGAAGCCATGACGATGATTTTATTTTATTGATCCCGGTACCCGCTAAGAGCTGGCAGAGCCCACTTGTGCTATTAATTTAGACACCACCTACCGACGACATTATTTAATTAAAAAAAAAACTAATTTTGTTTTTGACGTACGAGGCATGGCATGGTTAACCTATGAGATGGGTCTTAGTCTGCACACTGGAAACATTCGGGCCAAGATGGACGACAAAAAAATAAAGTAACATTATGACGAAAAAAATACTTTTAATCCTTGGGCATCCGATCAAAATTATTTTGCATAATAAAATTTTAATTATTATAATTTAATTTATTATATTCCTAAAATATTATAATTTTTTATATTTTATTTTATAAATTAATTATAATTAATAAAATAATTAATGCATCATTCTATCAACTAGTTTATATATTTACATCGAAATAAGTTGCTAAACACATATTTAAGTCAAAATAACTGTTTTATTAATTCTAATTGATCTCATAAAATAAAATAGATGTAATATTTTAAAAACATGAGATGCTAAATTAAAAGTTTGAAGATCAAAATTAATTTTGAATGAAAGTTTGAGTATCTAAAATATTTTAGCTTAATATAATTTATAATTTGGCTCTAGCAAATCTTATGCATATGCATAGTAGTTGTTAAGAATATTCTTACCAAATATTTGATCGGATCATCAGGTTATTTGCTAAGATTCTTAAAAGAATATTTGATAAGATTTTAGATTTAGAATATTTAATATGATTTTATTAGATTTTAGAATTTAAATATTATATGATTTTTTAAAATATTTTTAGATATTTTGCATATTGTATGATTCTCAAAATCTTTAAAATTTGAATATTAAAATATTTGAATATGTATGATTCTCTTAAAATATTCTCATATAAAATTTTCATATTTGTATGATTCTCATATACCTCTCAAAGTATGTATTTTGATTCTCAAAATCACAAATACTTAAAAGCGTGTTAGCCTATACAAAAAATATTTTAATTTTTATCTTCTCACTCTTTTCCACTTCTTTCATGGTATCAGTGCTATTTCTTATGGCCTGAGATTTATTTTTTTTTCAATATCCTTGTCAAGCATAGCCTTGGATCACAAATATCTTTATTATCTCTATCAATATTCTTTTTTAGATGATTTGATATAACTAAGGAGCTCCAAAATTTTTAACCAAATATTATTATTTCATGAATCTTGCTCGCCAATATTAGCTTCTCAACAAACTTCATCGTCTGAGATAAGAGCCAAGTCAGTTTATTAATGATTTTCATCAAATCTCTAGCATTTGGGATCAGTTAACTATGTTTGAGCCACAATAGAAATATTCAGATGATGTCAAGTTATTTATTGCTTGTCGAGACAATATGCATCTTAACCAATTTCTTACGGAACTCAATGATGATTTTGAATCTATTACAGCATCTCTTTTATATCGTAATCCTTTGCCTACTTTGAATGTGGCTATTGGTGAGCTACTTTTCGAGAAGACTCATAAGCAAAGAAAGAAGTTCCAACCTATCGATTCTGTTTTAACTACTCCATCCTCCATACCTATTTCCGTACAAGTGCAATCTTCGTTTATCCAATAGTTACATTTTTATCGTTATTATTATACGAATGGTCAGACAATTAAGGATTGTCATTCTCTTGCATCTAAGAAGAATTATGCTCTTTGCATAGGTGATTATAATTTTTAATCGTCCCAAAATAGAGGCCAACCAATTATAGCAATTAGTATAGGCCTCTTCAATATTATGCAGCTGCTACTACTTCCAGCAATGAGCTTTCTATTGAGTCTCCTATAGTAACTCACTCCTTTTCATAGGCTAACCTTAAGGCAATTATTACTCAAACTCTCACTCGAGCTAGTACCCATTCCTTACTTTTACTTATACTTCCACCTTTTCTGCCTCTCCAAGTAACTCTCTTTGATATGTTGATTATGTATGCTATAATCACATGACTTTTAATCCTTCTAATTTTTTAACCAAATCTTTGGCATTCAATGCTCCAAAAATTGTGACTGCCGATGGTTCATACATGCCAATTAGTCATGTATAACTTATTTGGACCTCTTAATTTTCTATCCCTGATGTATACTTAATTCCCAAACTTTCTCTAAATTTGCTCTCTATTAGACAATTGTATCATTCTGGATTTGATATACATTTTTTGTAACATCCTGAAAACCTTGTAATTATGGCATTTTCATTTGAAATGAAAGTCAGAAAGTTTCAGTGAAATGTGGGTGTGTTGGCCTTTTGATAAATGTAAAGAGAAGAAATTTTGGAGTAAATAAGTATATTTGAATGTTAATGAGTTTGATTTAAGAAATTGAGAGACTTAAGTTTTAATGGGTTTAAATCACAAGAAAAATCAAGTTTAGTTTGAGTTTTATCCTAAAATGATGTTTTTAGTGGTTGGAGTCGACCCTAATTGGAGTGGAGTCGACTCTGGCACGGTTTTAAACTTTCGGCACGCTTGGAGTCGACCCCTACTGGAGTCGACCCCTACTTTTCTGGAGTCGACCCCTATTTCTGCTGGAGCCGACTCCAATCTGTTCGAGCCGACTCCAAGACGGCAGGTTTTTCTGAGTTAAATCTTGAGAATTCATATTTAATCCGTTTCAAGTCCGATTTGGATGCCGTTTGAACCGTTGGATTTCTAAAATCGAGTTCTTCAAGCTGGTAAAGTCTTTTCTTAGAAATGTTACATAAAAGTATCGATTTAAGTAAAAATGATATCTGGGCTATAAATCGATTAAAAAAATGCTATATCAGGGGCAAAATGGGAAAAGGCTCCGATGTCAATTGCTAATTGTGTTAAGGGCAACTTGGGAAAGAAAATCTAAGGGCAAAATATCATGGTTATAAGTGAGCCACGTGTTTTCCAAAAAGCGTGCGTTAAGAGTGTTGAGGGCAAAAGGGAGATTTGGCATGCCTTAACCCTTAAGTTTCCAATGACTTGGTCCCCAAGTCATTAGAGAAAAAGGGAAACGTGGGTTCAGCCAGAGAAAAGAAAGAAAGAAAGAAAGAGAGAAAGAAGAGGAGAAAAGAGAAGGAAGAAGAAGAAGAAGAAAAAGGAGGAAGAAAGAGAAAGGGAAAGGGAAGCTTGGGGTTTGTGCTCGACTCCAGGTAAGCTATAGCTTCCCTAGATCTTGTATGACTTTAGATTTTCTTAGATTATGTATTTTGAGGTAATAGTAGAAGTAATCTTGAGTAGAGAAAGGGTGGAAGAAAATAATGAGATATTAGAGGATAGATCATGTATGCATGCATGGTTCGTGGGAAAACCTCGTGTGGAGGTAATCCTAATAGCTATCGTATCTGTATGTTGACGTAGGTCAAGAGGGTTATTCCAGGGAGCCGAATACCAGAGTTGAGTACCAGTTGTACCAGTCGAGGAGTAACCTACTAAGGTGAGTGGGTTTCTCATCTAGCAATGAGAAGTTAATTTGAGCTAGTATAATGAGATTAATACCTAGTTATGGTATGTTATGTTTAGCAGAGTATTATGTATGTTTTAAATATGAGAAATGAGAACCTAGTATATGATATTCTGATAAATGAGTTTTGAGCATAAACATAAAGCATGAGTTTCGATGAGGGAATTTTTAATGTATACATGGCATATTTGCATGATAAAGCTTTACAAATGATGTATGTCATACTGAGCATCAGGCAGCTAGGGGGCTGATCACCCTTTAGACTGTACTGTAGCATGAGCATTGCACACTACTATCGAGCCGCACCTCCTTGCGAACAGATCGTACGATGAACCCCAGAATCAGGGGTGAGTGCATGCTTAACCAGGCCAGTGGGGCTGGTTGTGAGCAGCCCGTGGGGGCATGAATCATAGCTCAGTGGAGCTGATTACTATATATAGCCCGTGGGGGCAGAGAGAAAACCCGAGGTCCAGGGTTAAGGAACAAAGCACTTTGCCAGGTGAACCGCACGGGTAAGGGGTGCTATTTGTGCGGGGATCCTGTTGCTAGTCACGCACCCGATGAGAGTACACCTACAGAAGGGCGACTGTAGGGTGGTACCTCAGAGGCATTACACACACAGCCCAGCATCATGAGATCTAAAAGCATATGTTGTGATATAAAAAGGGCCAATGGGCCAAATAGTTATCCCGAGAGGGAGAGCTTACTTGAGATGCCAGTGGGCAAGCAGATCCTGATGGGAGTCTGGGTTGTAGATAAAGAATGCATATCTTCATATTGTAATGCATGAATTTTATCTTAATGAGTTATCTTTCAGTGAAAAGTTATTATAGAGTATTTCAGTACTGATATGTTATTTGAAGAATAAGCTACATTTTATTTTATCTGATATCATGTTAAAAATGTACTTTGAGTTGTACAAGCTAAATAGTTTCAGCATACGATTGAAATTAAGAGGTTATGGTTCTCTATTTCTCCATAGTTAGATGGTTATCCAGTCACTGGGACTTAGGTCTCATCCCTCTATGATTTAAATGTTCTTTCAGATCAGTGAGTATTTCTGCCAGGATCACAAGATAAGCAGGACAGGACCCTTAGCTGGTGAAGCTTGCTTGGATGCAAGAGTGTATAAATGCTAGCCTTGTATATTGAGAGAGTGTGGTTTGATATTTGTATTTTGTATATGTGTATGTGTACAGTGAGATGTAATGATGTTTTAGACCTTTTTGATATGAATACGAGACTTATGTTTTGGAGAAAATTATGAGCATGATGTGTGCACTTAGGATTTTGATGTCGATTGTGAATGTGATCTTGTAAACTGCCTGAGGAATGTCATGAAAAATATTATCTGAGCAGGTTGATGCTTAGTGTTGATTGAGTGATTTGTGTATATAATTGAGATGAAAATGAAAGTTTTTAACAGGATGTGTTTTCGTGTGTCTGCCACTTATGATAATTAGTTGGGGTTCTCTAGCTCTTTATGGAGCGCTACATAAAGACTAGTAAAACTCTATCCGATTACCACAAGTGTGCAGGTGTGCTGTCGGTGGCCCCAGAGAGGAGGGGGAGCTGACAAGTTTTGGTATCAGAGCCCTAGGTTATTAGGTCCTAGGGGAATAAGTATGAGTATGAGTCTAGGATGATTGAATGTTTATGATTATAGCTATTGAATGATGAAACTGATGTAATGAATAATGTCTTGTAGGACGATTACTACAAAGGCATCTAGAGAGACAGAGCAATCTTCAGGCAGGGATAGAAGCAAAGGTCAAAGTAGACCAGAAGGTCAGTTAGAAGAAGTCAAATTGATAGAATGGCTTCTAGTGATTCCACCGAGCCAGTATCTAAGGAGGCTAGAGTGAGGGCGTCTTCAGAGCAGATGCCAGAGTCTTCTTCACAGTCTATTACCCCTGTGCCAGTAGACCCATCTCGAGTACAGACTCAGGGGCCTAGTATGTCAGAGTTGGTAGGCATGATTACTCAGGCTGTGGTAGCAGCTGTGGGTGCTAGTTCTAGCCTTCCATCTAAAAATATGGAGGTTGTGAGGAATGTGGAAAGAGCCAGAAAGTTAGGGGCTCTGGAGTTCCAGGGAACTACTGATCCTATTCAGGCCGGGGCATGGCTGCAGAGGATCGAGAGAGTATTTGATGTGATGGGATGCTCTGAGGAGCAGAGGCTGAGTATTGCCACCTTTTTACTGGAGGGTAGAGCCCAGAGTTGGTGGAGATCTATTCAGGGCAGGCAGCCCCAGGGAGTGGAGTTGACATGGGAAAATTTTAGAAGAGAATTTCATCAGCAATATTATTCTGAGATTTATAGGGATCAGAAGAGGAGGGATTTCCTTTGTCTGACTCAGGGGAGGATGTCCGTGGCAGATTATGAAGCCACTTTTGTGGAGTTATCTCAGTTTGCTAGGGCCTTGGTGGCTGATGAGAGGGAGAGATGTCGACTATTCCAGGATGGATTGAATCTCCCTATTAAAGCCAAGACCTGTATGCAGACCTACAATAGTTACTCTGAGTTGGTGCAGGGAGCACTCAAAGCCGAGGAGATTGAAAAAGAATATATGAGTAGGAGGCAGGATAGAATGAAAAGAAGTGCTCCTAGTTATTCTTCTGCTCCGGGAGGGACTCAGCCATTTAAGAAACCCCAGAGGACTGGACAGTTTTATTCTGGGTTTAGAGCCCCTGGTGATGTGGGCAGAGGATCAGTATCTGTGTCAGCATCTAGCCCAGTTCAAAGAAAGCCTTATGGGGGTGTGCCTCAGGTTGCCACCAGCAGGGTGTCTGGTGATGTAGGGGAGCAGGGTCGTCCTTCTGGTGGAGGGAGAAATATACCTCCATGTAATGTATGTGGAAAACTTCATTTGGGAGAATGTAGAGGGGCAATAAGGGATGTTATATTTGTGGTGATCTAGGTCACCTGAAGAGAGATTGCCCTAGGAGAGGGCAGCAGGCTGGTGGGCTTCCTCAGGGGCCAGTAATGCCAAGGGGACAGCCTAGTAGGAGGGGTGATGGTAGTGTTGTGGCTTCAGCCAGTCAGGTGGGGCCTAATGTTAATCAGCCAGGAGGGTCATCCAGTATTCCGAGAGCCGAGGCCAGAGTGTTTGCCATGACCAGGCAGGAGGCTCAGATTGATCCTGATGTGGTGACAGGTATGCTACCCATCGATAATCATGATGCTTATATTTTAATTGATTCTGGATCTACGCATTCATTTATCTCATGTGAGTTTGCTAAGCATCTAGTTAGAGATGTGGGCCAGTTGGGTAGTCAGTTGGTAGTATCTATGCCCGTAGGGAGGCCTTTTATAGCAGACCAAGTGTATAGAGGTTGTGATATTTCTGTGGAGGGTCAGAAATTAGCAGCAGATTTGATTCCTTTGAGGTTGAAAGAGTTTGATGCCATTTTGGGGATGGATTGGCTATCTGTGCATAGAGCCAGAGTAGATTGCTTAAGGAAGGAGGTGATGTTACAAACTTCTGATGATAGAGAGGTCTGTTTTGTTGGTGATAGGAGGGGGTTACCCTCAGGAGTGATTTCAGCTCTGTCAGCCAATAAATGCTAGCAAAGAGATGTGAAGCCTATTTAGCTTGTGCAGTGAGCCTAGAGGGCAATGGTTTAGAGCTGACGAATATCCCTGTGGTAAGGATTTTTCAGATGTATTTCCTGAGGAGCTGCCAGGGTTACCTCCTGA
>UESW01001395.1:0-113668 GCA_900491605.1 Calamus simplicifolius
GTGATGTCAATTATTCACATGACAGAAAATAAATGTATATTCTCTATTGTTGCTTTACCCAGATGGAATATGCTTTTAAATATGCCTTTTTTAAATCTTTAGGTATGCTGTTCAGTGGGAGTCAAAGCATTTAATTGCAGTGAGTACAGCAATCCAAAATTGGCTTACAACAAGTAATATGCTGGATCTTTTTTTAGTTATGTGGCAGATGTGCTATACTACCACAACTATT
This sequence comes from Calamus simplicifolius, assembly GCA_900491605.1. Taxonomy (NCBI): domain Eukaryota; kingdom Viridiplantae; phylum Streptophyta; class Magnoliopsida; order Arecales; family Arecaceae; genus Calamus; species Calamus simplicifolius. The sequence goes on from UESW01001395.1 coordinate 233, forward strand.
TCTCGCTAACATAACCTGTTGTTGCTGTAGAAATTACAAAGGAATTGATAAAACAAGGTGCCATGATGACTGCCATAAGCAGCCTTGTTTCTGCATTGGCTTGGCCAACTACATTACTTTCAGCTACTGATTTCATAGATAGCAAATGGTCAATTGCAATTGATAGGTGCTGGTACTAGAAATATAGCAATAATTTCTGTAGTTGTCTTTCTAATGCTTCAATAATGATCAACTGAGCTTTAATTTTGTTTGGCAAACTACAGATCAGATAAAGCAGGAAAGCTTCTTGCAGAAGCATTGTTGAAGGGCTTGCAGGGAAACAGGAATGTTATATATAATAATCATTAGTTGTTTGATTGTCATCTAAGTCAGTCCTGCTGATTAACTCTTTTGTGCTGCTGTGAATCTTCCAGGCCGGTGACCCTTGTTGGCTTTTCTCTAGGAGCACGAGTTATCTTTAAATGTTTGGAGCAGTTGGCTAAATCAGTGGATAATGGTAAATTTAAGCTTTTTTATTATTTCTCATACCTCTATTTATGAGTTAATTAACAAACCTAATGTATTGCCAATTGGGTAGAGGGACTTATAGAAAAGGTTGTTCTCCTTGGTGCACCAATATCACTTGAAGTTGAACAATGGGAAAGTGCTAGAAAGGTATGGAAATTTAATGATGTTATTTTTGCCTTAACAATATCTGCAATAGAAGATGTTTCATCCCTTTGTCATTGTTATTTCAAATTTCATTTGTGGTCACTTTCTCCAAATATTTTTTTCCTTGAAACATTATAATGTTATACTTCGATGTTGTCATGTCTTTTCCTACATTGCTTTCTTTGTTCTCACAAAGAAAAAATTAGTTATTAGAAAAAAACCATCTCTAAACTTAGAAATCACATAACTAGCAGCATTAGTGCTGTAGCCCAGGAACAAAAATATTGGACATGGATCATCCCTAAACCAGAATGATTGATTGAGTTTTATGTAAAAATTATAAGAATATATCAAGTGAGAGTTTAGGCATGTAGTATAAATTAATGGTTATGGATGTATGTATTTGAAAATAGAGAAGAAAGGTTAAAGAGTATAGGAACTCTATTTTCAAAGAAAAGTTACAAAGTACTAGAACTTATGGACTAGATGGTAGAATCTAAAAGGAGAAAAATAAATAGTTTTTAAGGATAAGATTTTTGAGGGATTAAAAATGGAGTCTAGATAGGAAAATCAATACTGTATAGAAAAAGATGGCTAACAATACTAGGAAAGTAAGTTCTAAAGGTAGTAACAAATCAAAGGAAAAAATCTCAAATAATTGGGAAACTTGGTGATTAAGGTTAAAAGAGTATATTGTAGAAAACTAAGTAAAAATAGAGAAGCATGTGGAAGCAGTAAGATGACTGAGAAGTAAGTTAAGATAGGAAGAGGTATATTAAAAGTTAAATTAAAAATAAGAAGAAAGAAAGATATATAAGATTGCAAGACTAAGAAAAAAAAATCTAGATATGACTTAGGTTAAATATATCAAAGATGAAGATCAAAATATTTTGATTAAGGAAGATGAGATCAAAGAAAAATGAAGTTGTTTTAATACATTATTATTAAATAAAAGTTATATAGACAATTTAGAGTGCTTTACAAGTTCCATTGAGGATAAAAATGGTATGTATACTTGTAGAGTTATGATATTTGAGATATTATATGTAGAGTTATGATATTTGAGATAAACGAAGTTATAACAAATGGGAATTCTTATTGAGGCTTGGATGTATCTTGGTGATGTAGAGTAACTTGGTTAGATAATTTGTTTTGTAAGAATTTAAAGAACAAGAAGATAGTTGATGAATACAGAAAGAGCACTGCAAAATTTATTTCTAAGAATAAAGTTATTCAAAATGATCTGAATTCTCATGATATTAAACTCATGAGCCATACTAGAAAACATAAGGAAAATGTTATAGAACTGCGATACAAAAATATTAGAAAATTAATTTGATTTTATGTCAAAAAGGTCGATTATAGAAGGTTTTCTTTTTCCTTAGGAGGTTAATTGGAAAATATAAAGAAAACATTATTTTCGTATGTTTAATTGATTTATAGAAAGTAGATAATCAAGTCTTAAGAAAGTCTTGTGGTAAGTGTTATAAAAGGAGTGTCTATGAGATATATTAATATAATTAAGAACATATACGATGATGTAGTTACTAGCATAAAAACAACTAGTGGTAATTCTAATGAGTTTCTAATTGCAATAGATTTTCATAGAGGTGTCAAATGAGTTGTGCTAGGCTGGCACGACCCACAAAAGGGAGTAGCCAATGGGCTGTTGTGCCATGCCGAGCATAATCCATAGGCTCATGGGTCAAGCGGGGCATGTCGACTAGCATGCTAGCTCACCAACATGACCCACCTAATTTCTTATTTCTTTAAATATTTTTTTATATTATCATGGTGGGGCAAGAAATTTTATTTGTTTTTCAAACTAATCTTATAAAAACTAAATAAATTAAATTAAATATGCATTCTTTTGTTCGAGGGTAGGCAAGTGGCTTGCCATCACAGCACATTACCCCACTACTATATAGTATTACTCGGTCCTCTTCTAGTCATTTGAAAAGGAGTCTTCATCTTTGCTTTTTGTTTGACGTGGCCCGGGCCTTGGGTTGTTAGGCTCAGCGGACCAATCGCCAATCTACTAAGCAATTTTTATTTATTATTTTTTGATTTTGAAACTAATTTTAGAAAAATTAAATAAAATAAATTAATTATACATATTGTATTTGAGGGCTTGTTGTTAGCAAAGTCCATCAAGATCACTCCTCTTGTCTGGCCTTCAAGATGACAAGTTGGTCGTCTTTCATCTTTGGTCTTCTATTCTTCTATTTGTTTTGAGGGGAGTCTTTATCTTCATCCTCCATCTAGTCTTGCATCTTGTCTTCCATGCCATTTCATTCCTTTAGATAGACTAACGTCTCTACCATATTGGCTCCTCATGTTAACTACCTAATCTCCACTAAAGCAAATTTCGATGCTACTATGGACATAGAAGTAGTAGATCATGAGCCATGGTGGCAAGCATAGGATAAATGTTCTCATATATTTGCTACCCAGCCAAATATCAAAATTATCTAATTCATCCTAAGTTATGAGATTTTTGAAATTACTACTTGCATAAAAAGATAATTCATTAGATGGTGATGAAGTTATACAATTTGGTTTATCTCTTAATAGGAATATTTCATATTTGTAGTACAACTATCCCCACTACTGCTATCTAAGATTGGTTCTAAAGTAAAGGACCTTTTACCTTTATTTTTTTTTTATCATCTAATATATACATTTTATTTAATAAATAATAATTTTATTTTTAATTTTATCAGTGTCATGCATTACATTATTATAAATTTCTTCTATATTGTAAATATACCATCTAATTAAAATCTAGGATCCATAACAAAAGCTAAACAATAAAAATATGAATTTGTTATCAACATTTATTAATTTTAATTCCAATGGTGCAATTATATTTTCCAAACCTTCTACATTCCTATAAAGTGAAAAACAACTAGTAATATTAAAGATTTGTTGCAAAACTAGGGAGAGGTTTGATAATAAGTCTCAGATAAAATATAAGTAACTTGGTAAAAACATTCTAAAAAATGCATAATAATTGACAATTATCCAAGTGAAAATCTAATATTGGTTCACTAGGAAGTGAATGTTATAAAAACTAGTAATAATATCTTTATATTCAAAACATAGTTGTAACGTTAAATATGTAGAATTCTATCTATGTTTTCAATCTGATAAAATTTATTTAGAAATTTAATCATGGGCAATACATAAATTTTTAAAATTTTATTTTCTAGCTCTTGAAGATTTTGTATATTCATTTAGTAGCATTTCTAATTTTACTTACATGTGGTTTAATTTTAATGAAACCATCTTGTATAATTAAATTTAAGATGAGACATCCACATCTTGAATGAAATTATTTTACTTCTAAGATGGGATGCAAGTTCTATTTAAGTAAATCAACAGTAATATTATTATTAGTAGCATTATCTACACTAATTGAAAATATTTATTGTTGATACAGTATTCAAGTATTATATGCATAATTGAACTAGAGATGGTGTGGATATTCAAATAATTTAAACTAATATTTTTTTTGGCATAACCCAATTGCAATCAATAAAATGTGTGGTAACATAAAAATAAGATAAGTCAAAACTACTACTTTAGATATCGGAGGCAAGTGTTATTTTATCATCAAAATAATATGAAATCAAATATGTTTATATTCAAAAAATTGTTTCAAAGAAAATTTAGCAATATTTCGAGAATTTTTTAATATATAGGATTAAAGGTAGTTTTTATATATATTGAAAATGTAGATTTTTAACAAAAGAAAAAGATATTTCAATACCTACTATTAATTTTGGTAATTCTTTTCTATTTACCTTAGAATAAAAAATATTTGATAACTCACCACGTGTATCAAATTTAGTTTAGGTTTGGGTGAAATCATTAGCATTTTCATGCTTCTTCTAGTGCCAAGCCAAGTAACCAATTGTAGCCTTAAGGTATCGTAGCTGTAATCTTTGTAGATTTTACATACAGCTCGAATGCATGGGTACTATAGCACCCAAGTTATGCCACGAATAGCCAGGCCCATTTGGCACCTTTAGTTTTACATCGAATATCTTTAGTTTTACATCGAATATCTACTCTAAGTCCTTACCATTTTGTACAAGTTATGAATGAACTTTCTAAGTATATTCTAGTTGATATTTCTTGATACATGCTCTTTAGTGATGATATAATATTAATGGATGAAACTAAAAGTTGGGGTTAATCTTATCTTGGAAACAAGGAGAAGTGGATTAGAATATAAGGGTTTTATGTTAAGCTAGATTAAGACAAAATACATAAAATGTAATTTAAGCAAAATTATAAATAAAGATAAGGTAGAGTAAAAATTAAGAATCATTAAGTTCCTATGAGTGATTATTTTTAATATTTAGGATTAATTATTAATAAAGAAAGATAGATTGAGGTGGATGTTATGTATAGATTTAAAGCAAGTTGGATAAAATGGAGAAACTTAACTAGAATATTTTATAATAATAGGATATTCGCTTAGTTAAAAGAAAAATTTTATAATATGCCATAAGACTGATTTTATAATAATAGGATATCCGCTTAGTTTAAAAAAAATTATAATATGCCATAAGACTGATCATGCTTTATGATATAAAATATAGGATGAATAGGAAATATATTCATAAAATGAGTATGGCTGAAATGAGAATGTTGAAGTGGTTGTATGTAATACAAGAAAACTCAACTCAACTTAACTCAACTCATCTAAGCCTTTTCCCAACTACATGGGGTCGGCTACATGAATATGCTTCATGCACTTTGCTCTATTCAGGATCAAGTCGATATTTAAATTATAAATAGTTATTTCTTTTTTAATTATTTCTGTCCATGTTAGTTTAGATCTACCTTTACCTCTATCCTTATCATGAATTGTTAAAAAATTGCTCTTTCTAATTGGAGCATCTAAAGGTCTACATTGTATATGTCCAAACCACCGTAATCGATTTTCTCTTATTTTATCTTCAATTGGGGCTACTCCTATCATTTCTCTTATATGTTTATTTCTAATTCTATCTTTTAAAGTTTTACCATATATCCATCTTAACATACACATTTCTGTTACACTTAATTTATTCACATGTTGTTTCAATATTGCTCAACACTTTGTTCCATATAGTATAGTTGGCCTAATAGTAGTTTTATAGACATAAAGTCTATAAAAAGGTGAAATTAGTATTAACTAAGGACAAATTAAAAGAAAGATAACTTAAATAGTTTGGACATATGCAATATATGCTTAAAGATGCACCGGTACAAAGAAGATTAAAAATATACATAGACAGAGAGAGGTGTAGAGATAGACTAAAAATCGTATGAAAAGTAGTAAAGAAATACTTGATATTTTTGTATCTTGTTGAAAATATAACGTTAAGCCAAATGGAATGGAGAAAAGGAAATCTTATTCTAAATTTTCAAGACTCTTATTTTGCCAAATTCGTAAAAGTTTAAAACATTTTCTTTAATGGTTTTCTTATATCTAATAGTTGCATTGTGAGCTATTTAGTGTTGAAGAGTCCATTGAGATATCTATGGGCATGTTGCAAAAGAGGGATCATGCGGGAAAATCTTTCTCCATATTCATGAGGCCTAATCATGGATTCTCAACCATCTTGAACTAGGATATTTGGGCACTTGAAATGGGGTAGGGGACGAACCAGGCCATATCGATCCAATTTGGGCCATCCAACATATTTTTTTCCAATTTTGAATGCTACTGACCCATTTGCTCAAGTTGAATTGATCAAATAAAATTCCTTGTGCCTTCTCCTCCTGATACAATCTATTTCTTCTCTCATCACCTCTCTCTCTCTCTATGATTGCCCTTAATCGCTGTCATCATCACTCTCCCTTACCTTGTCCTCCTCAACCATCACCACCAATCTTCTCCATCACCTATCTCTTCTCTCTCCTTGCTGCCATCAATCGCCCTCAACTACCACTGTCAGTTATCCTCCCCCTCTCCCTCAATCACTTCTTGTTTACCATTAATGTCTTCCACTCAAAGACCTGCCAACCCTTGAGGATTTGAGCTTGTCAATAAGAAGACAAAGGTCATATGAAGGACTAAAGCTTGATTGGATGGTGGAGCTTGTCAATCCACATCCTCCACCAGTGCTAGAGGGTAACACCATTCCTCTCTCTCTCTCTCTCTCTAGAGAGAGTCTCAAGAAGAGAGAGTCAAGAGAGAGAAAGAGAGAAAGAGAGGAGGTATTGCCACAATGTTGTGTTCCTAACTATGCGTTGACCTAGTACCAAATAAGAAAACCATGAGCCTAATGTAATGGATCCATATTGTTTGAAATTCCCTTTGTAATGGGGGGAGTAACACAGAAAGAACTATTAAAGGTCTCCCCACTTTCTCTATTCCTTAGTATGGTTTGCTCTTTCTGGTTTCCAATCTTCATTTGTTTTCGCCCTTGGGCAACTTGAAGATGGAGAGAATCTGTTCCATTACTCGCTATGGACTGCATATAGGAGATCTGGCTGCAAGCTCCGATTCAAGTAAGAGTATGCCATGCTGTTGCGCCTTGGATGATCCATATCTCTGGGTCAGGAGCTGATGCACATATTAAACTATCCATGTGGCTGAGAGCACTCACAGCCCAAGTACAATAATGCAATTATGAGGGGCGCGCTCTACAATTAAGCTAGTAACCCATTATGTGAACCTCCCATTGGGAGGCCTGCTAATCCAAAAGCGACCTGCTAATCCAAAAGCGAGAAAAACACCATCCTTTCTTTCATTTTATCTTTGCAGAACCAACACTAGTAGTACCCACATATAGGGATTTGAGCATCTTTGGGACAGCAAATATGTGCATTAATCCTAGACTAACCTTTTTAATTTTCACATATTTTACAAAATTTTAGATGATTTTTTAGATCAAATTCTTAATTTTCTGCATCTAATATTTTAATCGGCTCTATCATGTCATGGGACTCCGTTATATCTAATATTTGGCATTTGGATTGTTGCCTTATTTTCATGATCTATCTACAACCATTGCTTAACCATGTTTGAAATAGGTTTTCTTCCACAAAACAGTTTCCTATTTATAGGTCAAAAATCATCCCTTCAATTTTAAAGGGCGGCCCGATGCAAGAGGTTTCCATGGCTATAGGATCTAGAAAGGCTCAAATGTAGACGTCCTTACCCTGCTGCATATAGAGAGGATATTTTTATGTTTTGTACCCTCTGATGCTCAGGTTATAATAAAGCAAACCTTATCATTGCATCAAGGCTCATCCTCTATCATCAATTTATTTTCCCACAATGAGAACAAGTTTTGTATAGTTAGAGTTTATATTTTAGATATCCATGTGACATTTAATGCAAAACTTGTTGGAACTTGCAGTTCCTCAAAATTTACCTCTTACTCAGCTTTTTGGACAAATTGGTATCATCAACGTCTCTTTGATATTTATAATAAGCTAATTGGATATCAGACCTATTAACTTATTCGGTTCTCTAGATTCCTATAAGGGTGCATTTGGATCAGCAATGAGGTGTAGAGGTGGGCTCTGGGCTATGCCGTGGGTATAGAGGTGGGCACTAGGCCGTGCTTGGCACGGCATGGACCTAGCCCGCCAGGCTGGCCAAATTAACGGGCCGTGCCTAGCACAACCCATTAAAAATTTTTGGCTGTCCGGCACGGACCACTGGCCGTGCCTGGCCCGGCCCACCATGAGGCACGACCCATGGTGGGCCGTGCATGGGCAATTTTTTTTACAAAATTGTTGGCTCGGTCTTTTTATTTTTGTAAAAAATAACCATGCCAGGCACGGCCCCTAATGATCATGCATAAAATTAAATAATATAATTTTTTAAGCAAAAGTTTCAAAGGCTATTTTTAACTTTTTATATTTAGTTGCATAAAAATAATTTTAAAAATAGTTTCTTATATGTAATTAGAGGTGATCATGCATGAAAAAAATGTAAATTTGACTCTCATATCTTTAGAATGAAGATAAAATTATCAATGTAAAAAAAATATAATTTATTAATTTAAATATTTAATTTTAATTTTAAGAATTTAATTTTTTTAGCTATCATATTAATTAAATTTTATTAAAAAATTATCTCTATTTATCCTTACGAATCATTTTTTTAGTTTTATTATTTTGATTATTTATATATTCAACTATTGATCCATCTATTGGATCATTGAGCTACTAGTCCAATCTTCTAATTGTGTTAAAGTCTGCAGGTCTAGTTTTAACTATTGTATGTAATTGACTATAACTTGTGAGTCATATTTGTAGTAATACATCACTAGTATATCTCTTTTTGGTTATATTTACATTATTATATTTAAGGCGTGCTGCACATTTGAATGGCACCCTCTCCAGCTTTTGTTCATTTATTCATAATTTAACGGCATCAGAAAGAAAAAAATAACAAAAAGGAATAAGACCTACTAAGTTTAGATATTCTTATGAAGAATTGAATTTATAAGAAAGAATAGGTCGTCCGGTGCACTATACGCATCATGAACGAGTTAGGCAAGAAAGTCTGATCTTTTGACATTAATCATGCTCTTGTTGAGCAAAACCAGTCAGAGAGCACAATAGGCCCATGAATCACCTTATGGACTAGTCTGAGGATCAGACTTGCAAACGCCACATCCGGTGCATACTTTGTGCACTGAAGATCAATACACAAAGTCTTTTTTAACATCAGAGAAGCTAAGATTGATGCTCTTGGAGCATAGAGTGTGCTTTAACAAGGCCTTTTGTATAGGCCTTATGTCTTTCTGAGGTTTGAATTGGTTTCACTTCTAATAATATATGTTTCACTTTTAATAATATAGGTTTCACTTCTAATAATGTATATTTTTTAATTGTTAAAGTGAGTCATCTCTATTTTTTTCTCCTTTCTTATTGTATTCTGGAGGTCAGGCCTAGCCCCTTCCTTCATGTACCATTTTGATTTTAAATTAATAAACTGATAGGGGTCTATGCCAAAACCCCCACCATTAAGGTAGCTTCATATTAATTTATGGCTTCATATCCCAATAATTTAATAATTTATTTTAAAAAATATTTTTTTAAAAAATTATCATGGCTCCTTTTTCCAAGCCCGGCATGGCATGGTTTAATGGGTCGTGTTGGCACAGCCCAGTACTGTAGCAGTACCGTACCGTGCCTATAGTACCGGGCCGTGCCAGGCATGGCCCGAGTCGTGCCGAGCCATGCCGGCCCATGGGCAGCATGGTCCGTTGCCCATCTCTGGGGTGATATTGGATTTCAATCATACATTTTGGAGAGCAAAAAATAGATTCATGATGGGCCTCACCGTATTACCTACCGGTTTCCCATTCCTAAAAACCTAGGTTGGCAAGCCAAAGTCCCCAGTTGGTTTTTGGAAGCCGGTGGGGTTTTCATGATTAGTAATCAAATCCCACCTCAATCCTAATAGCGATCCCAATGCACCATAAATAAAATAGCTTATTTATTTTAAAAAATTATTTCAAATTTTCCTCCTATCTCATCAAGAATGCTATTATTTTTTGATTGTATAATTCTAGGGCATTTGAGATGCCTTTTCATGGTTGCTCTTCCTGCATGCAGATGGTTGCTGGGAGATTTGTGAATGTTTTCTCAACAAATGATGGATTCTTGGAATTACATTCCGTGCAAGGTATAGTCATTTGCCTAAGAAGAAACTTCACCCCATCCATGATATCTTAATTTTACTCCATTACTATCATGCAGCTTGATGACCCAAGGTCTGGCGGGAATTCAAGCCATCAATGTGCCCGGAATTGAGAATGTATGCGCAATGCAATATTCATAGTCCTCCTGGCCTATTCATGCTGGATTTGTTATGTTAATCAAATTGAGTGTTCTATGATGACTTGTTAGGTTGATGTTACTGGTATCATTGAAGGCCACTCCTCGTATCTTAGGGCTGCGAAAGGAATCCTCCAGAAGTTTGATGCTTGATACCCCCCTATTTGCCAGTATCCTGCCAAAAATAAGTCCAGTTTCTTAGTTCTCTGCAGCTTTTGGCGAAAGCCTTGTTTTCTTAATCAAATAAGCAGAGTTTTTGTTTTCATAAGTTGGAGAACATAATGTTAGAATTCGTATAATTCAAGTGATTATTTCAGTACACTCTTTGGACGGCTCTGTTAATATTTACGTCAGTATATATGATGTGTAAGCTCTTAAGGCCTTCCAATTAATTATAGCTATGATCACCTGAAAAGAAAATTATGTGATTAACGATCTCATATACTCAGCTTGCAGCTGACTTTTGTAAGCACTAGCTACATCTAAGATGATTTCAAAGGTAAAAATTAGGTCAGAAAATGTATTGATTTTTTAATAAAAAAAGGGATAAAGCTGTGACCGAGTCCTAAGGCTTCTCCAGCACCTGAGGTCTACAAAGATGCATGCAACGTTAGCTAGGGTGGTTGAAGCGTGGAGAACGGCAGGGGGAGCTTCTAAATACACAGCAAAAACTACTCTCTACACCCACACTTTAAAAAAAAAAAAAACCTAATATATAATGACCTTTATACCCCAAACAATAAGGCTCTGTTCGCCCTATGGGGCAGAACAAACTGTCTGTTTGGCCTGATCGGGCTGAACAAATTGCTGGGTTCATTCGGCTATGTTGGGCTGAACAAATTCTCTGTTCGATCCTATTGGGCCGAACAGAGCTTTTCTCCTTTTCTTCGTCGTATCATCCCTTCTCCTAATCTCTCACCACTTCTCCCTAAGAGTAGTAAGCTCTTGCTCATCCCTTTTCTTATGTTTTATCATCTGGATCAATAGATTAACATTTTTTTCTTTCTTTTTTTTAATGAGTTTGAAAGAATGATACTTTCTTATATTATATTTTCTTCAACCTAAATTCCGTTGTTTGCTGCCGCACGCCGCTGCCGCTCGCCGCTAGTTGAGGAAGAAGGGAAGAGGAAGAGGGAAGGGCCGGGAGGGGTAAATTATGAATTTTATTTTTTTTTTGGGTGCAGATAGAAAATTGCTCTCCACACCCCTGAATTTGAAATTTTTAAAAAATTCAAGAGTGTGGAGCAATTCTTGCGGTGTATTTAGAAGCTCCCAAGAGCAGGCCATATTAGTTTTATTTTGTCATCGATTGGTAGGCTAAATTACTCGTATTGATGCTGCTATCATGATGACTAATACTCTATTACGATAATAAAAGATAAAAACGATCATTGAAGGGTGGTTAGATGGAGAATTTATAGGAGTTTGATTTCAAGATTTTAAAATTGTAGAATCAAAATTACTTATTTGGTTACTTTCAAAGAAGAATTTTTAAAATTTGTAAAATTTAAATTTTTTTTAAATTAATCATTTTCAAATTTCATCTCTAAAAGCGTCCTTAACAAATCCCTCCTAAAAATTCAATTGCAAGTAGTTAGAAAGTTAGAATATTTAATTTTGTTTATATACCAAAGCATTTAAATACTAAAAAATATTTTTTATAAATATTATTTATTTAAAATATTAATATTTTATTATTAATATTACATAAATATCATTTATTTATTAATAAAATAATTTTTAAAAATAAAATAATATTTATTAAAATAATATTATCAATAAATATAAATATTATGAATAATATATTTAATTTTATTAAATTTAAATAATGGTAGTTAAATTAATATTAAATTTAAAATTTGTGTAATAAAATATTATTTATTTATTTTATAATAATAAATATTTATAAATATTTTATTTTATTATTAAATGAATATTTTTATAAAAAATAATAAATATAATTATTTAATAAATATAATATTTGATGTATATATGTAAATATTAATATTAAAATAATAAATATTGATGACTATTTTGAAATAAATATTAAAATATTTGTTGCATAAATATATATATATATATATATATATATATATATATATATATTTGTGTGTGTATACATCATAGTTGTCAGAACCGAATCGACCAAACTGACCGATTGAATCAGTTGAACCGGGACCCGAAGGTCAAGCCGGTTCGGTTTTAACATAAAATTATGTGTAAGACACCCAGAGTAACCCGGTCAACCCGTCCGGTTCACCTATGAATCGGTTAACTCGGCCTGAACCGAGTTGTGGGTTTATCAATGTCGTTTCAAATTCTTTGGCTTCGCCCCTTTTGACTTTCAAGTTTCGAGTTGCAACCTCCTTTGTTTATTTGATTTTGGCGAAGGGGTTTGTCTTTTGCTATCTATAATCTATTTCTATTCTTTGGGATGTGATAGAGAGACAGAATTGAGGCAATATTCTCTACTGGTTTCTGTTATTTTTTTGATTTTTAGATGAGAGCAATAGGTTGCAGGATCAAGTGCATCAGGGAGGAGGCGTGCGCGATTGAGGACCAAAGGTTCTTCATCATGGTGCTTAAGAATAAGTGCATATTCTGATCGCTTTCAGCCTTTGTATTTCTCTCTAAGTAAAAAAAAAAAACTCTATTCTTCAAAAGAGGGTGGCAAGGTTTTCTATTCGAGAGTTTATGGCAACCTTTTCTCATTGGGATGACCATAAGTTTTATGGAGAAAGAAAAGGAGATATGTAAAGAAGAGCATTGATGAGAAGAAATAAAAAAAGGAAAAAGGGTAAAAATGTGAAAACTTTATGGGAATCAATATCGGAAAGTAGAGATATAAAGATAAAATGATGAAAATAAAGAAACTCGGATAGAATTTTTTTAAATTTTTTTTAGAAAAATAAAGTAGACTAAATGGCATGCGGATTGAAAGTAAGTGAATTTTAAAGATTAAACAAGAGACCAAAAAAGATTTTTTCCTGAAAGAAGAAGATTGTGAAAATTAATATTCATGTATATATTTTATTAAAAATTAATTTTTATTAATATAAAATATATTTTTATATTAAAATAATTAAATCGATGGTTCAACCGGTGACCGATGGTTGAACCAATGGCATGATGACCCAAGCCCTTGGCCAGGTCGATGTTCAAGCGGGTCTAACAACTATGGTATACATATGTAAAACTATATAAATTTATATAATATTACAAAATAATACTTTTAGAAATAGATAAAATTTCATTTTCAATAGCAACTACCCAGATAAAGAATTTATGAAATTTTAAAATATTATATTTTAAAATATTTTAGAATCAAAATATTTTAAGATTAGTAACACTAAAACTGAATACACGAAATATAATTTTAGAGGAAGTAGAAATACAAATGAAGATATAGTGAAGATTGCAAGTCAAGATATATCATGAATAAAAAATTTAGGTATTTGAGATCAATTATCCAGTAAGAAGGTAAAATATGTGAAGATGTGAATCATAGAGTTAAAGCAGGATGAATTAAATGGAGGAGTGCTTCGAGAGTATTGCATGATCGATGCAACCCATTAAAATTGAAAGAAAAATTATATAAAATCACTATTAGGCTAGCTATGCTATATAAAATAGAGTATGGAACAATATTGAAATAACATGCAAATAAACTAAGTGTAACAGAAATACGCATGTTAAAATGGATATATCGTAAAACTTTAAAAGATAGAAGTAGAAATAAATATATACGAAAAATGAAAGGAGTAGCCTCAATTAAAGATAAAATGAAAGAAAATCGATTATGATGGTTTGGACATATATAACGAAGACCTTTAAATGCTCCAATTAGAGAGAGTGATCTTTTTACAATACATAATAAGGATAGAGATAGAGGTAAACCTAAACTAATAAGGAAAAATAATTAAAAAAATATAACTATTTGTAATTTGAGTATCGATTTAGTCTTAAATAGAGCAGCATGGAGGAAAGCTTAGATGAGTTGAGTTGAGTTGCATATTTTAAAATATTACATTTTAAAATTTTAAGAATTTTAAAATGCCATGTTAGCAAACTTAGTACTCCGTGTCATAGAACGAGTATGCAGGAGGGGAAAGGGAAAAATCTAGAATACTCTATCAATCTCCCTAGGCGCTCTATCTCTCTCATCACTAATTTTTCCTTATTGCTGCTATCCACTATGTCCTTTCTCAATTGCTTCTTTCCACTCTTAAGTATACATCCACCTTGCTCTCATGCAACAAGATTTTCTTATAGTGCAGTTTGTAGAGGATTGAATTACGCATATTGCATTAGCATCACTCCTAAAAAAATAGTATAACAATTTTCCTTTTTAGCAAAACAATAATAATTATCTTTTTTGAATAAAAGTAATATAATAATTATCTTTTTTTGGTAGAAGTAAAATAATAATTGTCCTCTTAGATACAACCACCCTTTACACTTTGATTATCTCTAGAACATTGAACATTGCCCAAAAAGAAAAGATAATGACATCTTGGAATCTTTAGTAAATAGTAGCAATGTTAATGTGAAAAATCTCTTGTATTGCTATAAAATTTTATTTTATGAATATAGGGAAGACATGGTGAAATTTCCTTTTTTTGAAAAATTACCGCTATACAAAGGAGCATGGGTCTCATTGGGTTTTATTCTTCTATTCGTTGCACTTGCTTAAGGCATCTTTTTTCATTCTTTTACATATTGATTCAATTTTTTAGTTGGTTTTGTTATTGTTGCTTTGTGTGGTGGTATTTTCATGTCATCCTGAGGGAGTGTATTATGAGGGCTTCTTTGAAGTTTCAAGTTGTTCTTAAGCTCCTTTTTCTCATCAGTTCATCTGTCAATGAAAATGGCAATTAAAGATATCTCATCTATTTTTTTTCTTGTAGAAAGAAGAATAAACCTAAATGGATGTTCCATTAAAGATGCAAGCATAGAACATAATTATTTAAATAATAAAATAACATCTATAGTGAAGTAGCATATTAACTCCGTCAAGGCCAGTTCCAAGCCCGGGTAAAGAGAAAGGTTGCGTTAGATACCTGACAGCCAGCATAAAATTTCGTCAGATTTTTTAAAACATAAATCTAATTTGAGTGTCCATTTAGTCCTAAATAGAGTAGAGTAAAGAAAGCAGATCATGTAGCCAATCTCATGTAGTTGAAAAAAAGCTTAGATGAGTTGAGTTGAGTGAAGTAGCATATTATCTTTAAACCAAGCATCGATAAGCTATAAAGACTTGATGAGTGTATCATATTACAAAGCAACTGCTACTTCCCTATAGAATCTATGTTCTTTCAAATAAATTTAAAAGTTATTGATTCTATTTTTAACAAAACGTTTCATCTATTTAGTTTGTGTTTTTACTCTATATTTTGAGAAAAAATGTTTTTCTTATCTTTTAAAAAATTTCTCTATAGTTAGGAGATACATTGCAATTGGTCTCAAAATATCATTTACTTTATTGCACCTTTAATTTTCACCTCTTTCCATTTTATAAATAAGATGATTGACAATTTTTTTCTTTTTTTCTTTTGAACCAAAGGATGATATCAAAGGTTTTCAGAGATAAGCCAATCTCTAGTTTGTATTGGTAGCGTGGAGGGTGCTAATGATCTAATGTCGCTTTATATTTTTAGACATATTTTATAGTGCATTACTTCAACATTTGGTATGTTGTTCGATGCTTTTTTTTCCTTTAAAGTTTACTTGTTTTTGTCCATATATTTGTTCAAAATAATGGAACTAAGATATTTTATGGTACAATTGATAGTTTCTTTCAACCTTTTAATTATCCAAGGCAGCTGATGATTAATCTAACCATTGATATCTAAAAAATTTCTATAATAAATCAGGTAACATGATAAATAAAGTTGTATAATTATTAGGCACATGGTGAGTCCCTTGTAATGAACGAAGCAACAATTTAAATATTACCGAGACCACTATGTCAGACTATTCCATTATAAAAGCAAAATATTAGTAATTATTCTTGTTGAATTGATATGCACCAATCCTATCGGTTATGTATTGATACTCATGCTAACATATCAATACATGTTGTCTTTTATTCTTGCAGATATTGTTGTCTCCAGTTCTTCTTCACGTATTGTGCCATTGAAGTTTATTGGTATTTAGTTAGGTCATCTATCAAATAGGTTTTTCAATGGTTTAAATACCAATAATCTCAAAATAATATAATACCTAATAAAAGGTTGATTGATTATGGTAAATGGGACGTCATAAGCTATAAAAAGGGTAAATTTTATCATACTTTTAGCTATATATTGATGATGCTATAAATAAAAAAATTAAATATATAAAGAATAGCATAAAGGCTAAAGACATTTGAACGAGGCTTTAAACGGATGGAATTGAAGCTTATGTTTTTAAAAATTATAGAAAAAGACATCTGAGCAGAACTCATAGGAAAGCTGAGCAAAAATGCTTAAATGGGTTGGGAGAGAAATAGAAAGTTCAGTCCATTTATTTGGAGCAAGTAGGGGCCAGCCGTTCAAACGATGTGCACCGACCTACTTAATTTTTCCAATAGCAATAACAAAAATAGTGATTTATATTTATGCAATAATGGTCTTTGACTGGCCTTCTCATTCATTTTTTTTTTCTTTTGGCAAGTTTATCCTTTCATTTATTAAGGATGGAACTTTCATTTATATGGCTCTTTTTCATTGTAGGATATAACGAAGACCAATGTTGCCATCCCTTGGTTGCTCTCTGACAGGAAGCAAAGTTTTGCTTGTATTACTGGTTAGTGATAATATTTAAATATGTTCTCTCTTTTGAAAATTGAAACCTTAATTTAGACCCACCACCAACGTGATGTCTGGGGTCAAATTCCTCTAGCCGAGTTAACAGTTGGAAACGGGATGTGGTCACCCTTTTAAAATATGAATTACATGCTTTGATCCTGGACTAATGCTAGCATTACGTACATGCATGCAGACATGAATCGGGTTGGCATATCATTTGGGCGAAATTAAATCAAAATTTATCACCTTCCATACCATGAAGTGCTCAGGATATTTCACGTACCGATGAAGCCCCTCAATTCACACGTCTCCATCACGGGCCATATTCAATATAATATATCACGGCCAACAGAGAATGAGGTAGGGGTGCAAGGAATCGCTGAGTGCTGGGTTTAGGTACGTTGAACGGTTTAAAAGCGACTGGTCGAGTGGCGACCGGTAAATGGATAGAAACCGGGGCGAGTTGATATATGGATGGACGTGGGCGGCAGGTGAAGGGAACTTGGGTCATTTTCCTCCCATCCGATCGATGTTCCTGCCATCTTTTGCAGCGCCTTCCCTTCTTCACCTTTTTAATCTTCTCGAAACGACCTTTCTTTTCTTCGGATCCTGCCATCGAGTCGTGCGGCAGGTGGAGAGAGAGAGAGAGAGAGCTAGCGGAATGGCTCGCGGCGACCGCGGGGCGAAGAGAGGGAGACGTAGTGGTAGTGCAACAGTAGAGAAGGAGACGAGAGCCGGAGGGCCGGACCTAATAAACCAACTGCCCGAAGAGTGTCTCGCCCTCATCTTCGGCTTCCTCCCTTCGCCCCGCGACCGGTGCTCGTGCGCGGTGGTCTCAAAGAAATGGCTTCGAGTGCAAGCGCACATGAAGCACTCCGAGTTGAGGCCGCAGCAGGGCGGGGATATCTCTCTGCCCACCAAAGAGATCTCCCGCTGCCTCGACATGGAAGAGGCCAGCGACACAAGGCTCGCCGCGATGGCGATCGGGATCCGCTACCAGGGCGTCCTCACCGAACTATCCATCAGGGAATGCCTCCCCTCTCTTGCTTTCTCCTCCCGCGGCGAGGGGATCACCGATTACGGCCTCATCGTCGTAAGCAAAGCCTGCCCCGATCTCAAATCGCTCACGCTCTGGAACTGCACCAAGATCGGAGACAAGGGCATTGCCTCCGTGGCGGATTGCTGCGCTTCGCTGGAAAAGTTCAATCTGTCCAACTCCCCGTTGATCACTGACAATGGCCTTCCACTTATAGCGAAGGGATGTCCGAATTTATCATCACTGATCCTGGACTCGTGCCCATCCATCGGCAATCTATCGCTGGAGGCCTTTGCCGAGCAGTCGTCCACAAAGCTCAAGCTATTCATTCTGGAGAAGTGCCCTCTCGTCGAGGATTCGGCCATCGTCTCCATCCTCACCAATCTGCGAGAGCTGAGGATGCTGAAGATTGGGTCCATGGAGGTCGGAGATGCCGTCCTCGAGGCCATTGGGAGGCATAAGCAGCTCAGGACGTTGCACCTGGAGAAGGTCCGGAGCATCACGGAGGAAGGCTACTGCTGGATCGGAGAAAACGAAAATCTCCAGTCTCTTTCGCTGAATTGTTGCAGAGGTCTGTCAGGCAAAAGCTTCAGGCAGAGAACAGCCGACAAAAACGTCTTTGTGGGCCTCAAGAAGATTGCCATCAAGAACTGCCGCACGTTGACAGACGGGGACTTGGTCGAGCTGACAAAATCGGCTACATCTCTGAACTCCCTGACTCTAGAAAAGCTCGACGGGATCACTTCCAGAGGCCTCGTCGCGGCCTTGTCGCACTGCAGTCGGACGCTGAGGAAATTATCTCTGCTCAAGTGTCATCATCTCATGGGAGCTGCTGGAGGACAGCAACAGAGCGACGCCGCCCATCCTCTTCCTCCGAATTTTCCTGTGCTGAGAACCGTGATGCTGAATCAATGCCATGGAATCGGAGATGGTTTCCTGGTGGCGATGGGATGGGCGTTCAAGCAAGCGGAGGAGGTGGGTCTGGTGCGCATGGACTCGATCACAGACCGCGGCATCCTGGGCTTTCTGGATAAACTTGGGAGCAACAATAACATCACAAAATTGGACCTGAATGGATGCCGGTCCGTGACCGACCGGAGCCTCCCGGCGATCGCGCGGCAGTGCCAGGAGTTGGAGGAGCTGGACCTGAGCAGGTGCAGGATTAGCGACCAGGGGGTGGAGTGGCTGGCCCAAGAGGAGCCGTGCTGCCTGCAGTCGCTGTCGCTCAATGGCTGCGTCGCGATAACGGGCAAGAGCTTGGAAGAATTGGAGCCTCTGTGCCTGAGCCTGGAGAGTGTCAGCGTGGTCAGCTGCCCGAGGATAAGCCAGGAGGCCATTGCTTCCTTCAGGGAGTCCTGCTTCTGTGACGTAAGATCCTAATAAGAGAACTCAGTGCTGTTATGTTCATTGACTTTGTGACGTGGCTGCATGCTTGCGGACATGGTTTTCCTTGGAGTTCTTTGTTGACTCGACTCGATCAATGTTGTGACTCCTCGGGTTTAGTTCATTTTCAAGTAGTTTAATAACTTTCATATATATATATATATATATATACTGGACGTTGTGATGATAGATTTCCTGGCAGTCGTTTGCGTTAGTTGAGTCTCCATGTTGACCGCCAGAAGTCATATATAGTGAACTACTGAAAATTGAGATGTCTTATCTTTGTGTTTATTATAGCTATAGTTTAGCCTTTGAATGCTCTTAATCTTAATATTATCTGTTCTGTTCCCGCCTTCGCCAACGTGTCCAATTTTTGTGTTTATGTCTGCAATTGTTTATATTTTGTTTTGACGATGTTAGTTAGTTTCCACTTTCTTGTGTCGTTTGATCAATTAATATAGTTTCCATCGGCTTGGGAGCTCCGAATGATTCAGCGCTCAGGGATTTAATGGTCATCCATTTTTTAATGACACTATCAATTTTAAAGGAGTTTATTTTCATGCACGACAGCGCAAGTTATCCATGGCCAGCAAGTGAACAGGGAAAAAAAAACCATCACCAAATGTATAATTTTTTAGTGATTTTTTTCATAAAAAAATTCATTACTAAAAATTATGGCACCAATTCTCGGCACATTGATGAAATACTTTTGATATGCTTTAATCCTACGCCGACACATCGTTGCTAATAATTTATAAATTTCGTGATAAATCTTTTATGCCAATAAACATTCATGCTTCCTATGACATAAATCCCTTCTCATCTATTCTTGGTTCATTTCCAATAAAACAAGTCTTATAATTATAATTGATGGAGCCAATTGATGACCCCATGGGCTACAATGACCGCATCTCTACTCGGCCTTCCCAAAGTTGGCCTTTTCTACTTGGCCCGTCCTTGTTGGCCTTGGTTCTCGTCGGCCTGCCCTCGGCTTATCGGCCTCGGTTCTTGTCGGCCCATCCTCGTCGGCCTCGGTTCTTGTCTACCCGCCCTCGGCTTGTTGGCCTTGATTCTCGTCGGCTCACCCTCGACTTATCGACCTTGGTTCTCGTCGGCCCGTCCTCATCAGCCTCGGTTCTCGTCGGCCCACCCTCGGCTTGTCGACCTCGGTTCTCGTCGGCCCATCCTTGTCGGCCTTGACAAGTTAGCCCATCCTTGTCAGCCCTAGCTCCCTTCCCCAGTCGCCCCGGTCTCTGACCTTGGCCACGGACAGCCCGACTCCACCATTCCCAGTCCCGGCCGACTCCATGCAGTTGGCCCCGACTCCCTGCTTCCTAGGATCCTGACTATGCTCCGACGCAGAGATCCGAACCTTCTGCTCCCGGCCTCGGCTCCAGCTATGGACCAAGCATCCCAGCCGACTCCAGGATTATCTTGAGTCTGAACGAAAACTCCCGGCTCTTGCCTTCGTCCCGAAAGCCCCCGACTGTCCCGACTCCATCCCAGATGCCCTCGGCTGTCCCGACTCCATCCCGGATGCCCCCGGCTATCCCGACGTCTCTGGATTCCCAACTCCGACTCCCTAGCTTCTCTAGCCTCCTGGATCTTCATCCTCATCTCTGACCCGACCGTCCTGGCCTTCCACGAACGGCCCTGGACTCTCTGCTCCCAGCTTTGTCCTGACTTTGCGGACAGCCCCAAGTCCAGACTCCCTGCATGGCTTCAATGGGACTGTGGACTTCCCATGGCGTGCACCACTCGGGTTGTGCCCCCAACTACCCTCCGTGGCTTTAAGTCGGTCTCGACAACCACCTAAGCAGCCTCAGTGGCCACATTGTAAGGCCTACATGCCTAGCTCTACCACTGTCCACACGATAACAAACGTGTGACGCAGGGGGACACATCTAGCAAATGCCGTAACGATCATCAACGTACTGCAAGCCTGCAATAGCCTACAACTACTATCTGAATCAAGTGGCCATCCACTTTGATGAAACTTGACCCACCAACTATGTAGTCACCCACCTTTGATGAGACACGGCTTGACTATTACTGCCATCACCCTAATTGCTCTAACAAGTGATCATGCCCCAAGACTGGCAGACTCCAAGCATTAATAAAATGGGTAAGAGGAACCCCAAATCAGATAACTCACAATAACTCCTAAACACTCATATGCTCATAGAGAGCACTTATCTAAGCCTCTCTCTCTTTCTCTTTCGAGCTTTCTTAAGCTCACGGTTGTTGCCCAAAGCACTGACTTGAGCGTCGGAGGGTTCCTGCCGGAATCTTCAATCCCAAAGACTTTTTGCAGGCTTCTGAATAAGAGAAGCTCACTGAAAGATCCTGAGCTCGTTGGAAAAGGCGACCGGATACTCGCAAATGTTCGAGGAGAGTGATCTGGCTACAACAACAATAGATGGAAAAATAATGGCATCATCATTGATTAAAATTTTGGCAACAAAAATAAGGTTTTCTCCCAAAATAACTCTAGTGAATTTTTTTATAATAAAAATTATTTTTGTAGAAATTTCATCATCAAAAATATGAATCCAATTCATGCCTTTTGAGAGCTTTTTTTATGATATGTACTATACCATGACAAAATTTTATGGTCACTAACAATTCATGAATTTCATGATGAAATCTCTTTTTCTACTAAACATTTATATTTTAGTGATGTAAATTTTCTATCATCTATTCTTGTTTCATTTCAATAACTTAAAAAATATCTATAATTATCACTAGTGGCAAAAAAAATTTCATCACTAATGATTGTAATTTTGATGATGACAATAAAGTTTCATCCATGAACTATTTTTAGCAATATTTAGTGACAAAAATTATTTTTATGAAAAATATTGCTGCCTAAAATCTAATGCTAATTCTGGTGTTCCAAGCTAGCGATGGAAACCTTTTCTTCACAAAAATAAAGCTTTCATCATCAAACTATGTTGTATAATTTCTTTAGCTAGGAAAATTATATTTTCTAGAAAAATTAATCTATCATAAAAAACATGACACTGAATTATAGATTACTATTTATAAATATCTACAATTGTTATTTGGAGACAAAAGAATTAGATCATTGATGATTCAAAATACATTTGTGATGCCTTTTTGTTAAATTAGTTTTTATTAATTATAAATCGATCAGGTAAGAAAGGAGGCATGTTTGGCTCCAACTTGTTCTACTTTTATAATTGAGTTTTAATTTTGACTCGGATCTAATTTTTGACATAGATCAAACTTACTTTCCAATTTACGTAAGATTAGGCTCACATGAAATATTTTAAATTCAATAGGACAAGCATGGCTCAGACTCAACCCAGAACTTTTAGATTTAATTTGGGACTAGGCTTGGTTTGAACTATAATTTATATTAAATATTTACCTATCCTTTATAACTTAAATATAATCATTGAAAATCAATTATAAATTTATTCAAAATATTTATATAAAACTAATATGTTTTTATCTTAAACATGGATTTTCATCTAAAAATATTTTTATTTATTTTAATGTAATAATCATTCTCAATGTACAAATTATATGATTCGGAATAAGGGGAAAAATATCAACGGGATAGACTTGGATCTAGGTTGGATCAAGAGTTTTTTTTTATCTTGACTTAAATTATATATGAATGACATATGGAGTGTATTGGATGGATCATATAGAAATTTTAAACTTGGACCCAATCTAATCTTCAAATTGAGTCTAACCTTTACCTCAATTCCCTATGCAAATATCTAAGAATAGGATTGAGTTGAGTCAGCTAAGGTTAGGATCGGGTTAGAACTTGAGTTTATCTAGCCTCTCCACGGTTATAATTTTTTAGTAAAAATGTTTAATTTAGGTGTTTAAAGAAGGTTTTTATTACTAAATTGTAAATATTGATAATTTTAATTAAAAAATATATAATCACTATTACTAACTAAAAATTCATGTTATATGATTATAATATGTTTTTAAAACAATTACATTATTTATCATTGATTTTTTAATAAATAAATCAAATAAAATTAATTTTTTGATAACTTCGCCCAAGAAAACTTTCTCATCCATCTTAATTATTTACTTAGAGATAAAAATTATTTAATTACAACAATTAATTATGAAAATTAATTTTAATGACTATGATTAGAAATGTTTTATAATGATATCTTTCACTAGATATTTATTTTTCTTAAGGATAGAAATAAAAATTAATTTTAATGTTGTCTCTCATATCACAAAATAGAAACAAAAGGTATAATATAAAATTCAATTACTAATGATTAGAAAGGAGTTTATAAATTTTTTTTCCTGATGTGGGCTATTTTGGCAAGCTAATCCTATGGCTTGGTGTGAAGGTAGTGATGCCAAACTTTATCACTCCATCAGCAACCACAAATGACTTTATCGATCAAACTTAGACCAGCTCCAAGTTTGATGGGTCCTTTTTGAATTGATCCTTGGAGAACAAATCGGTCGAAGGCCAAGCGATAACCTTAAAACTAAGTTAGTCTAAGAAAACCCAAGTTCAATTAAACAATCTCCCCACAAGGCATGGATCAAGTTTAGATCTGAGATACTTCAATGACCAAAAGTCATCCAAAAAAAATTGACTTTACTTGATTAGTGCACAAAAAACCTTGGTTCCAACCTAAGCTACTTAACTTAATCTCAATAACTTAAGGTTAAACTTTAAGAAATTGACCTATTATGGTCAGAGTAGGAGACCCATCTCCATAAGTTGACCTTAAGTGGCTGATGTGTAGCACTACAAGGGGAAAAAAATATTGCGACGCCCAAATGCATCGCAATTGCATCGCTAAACGTGCTATTGCGACGCAATAGTGACGCAATGACAGCGTCGCTCAGATGTCCGTCGCAATCTTCATTTGTCGCAATTGCATCACAATATTGCGACTCTCTACGACGTAACAATGTATCATAATATTGCGACGCATCCAAATGCATCGCTAAATTTAAAACTAATTTTTAATATTTAAAATTATTATTAAATATTGCGACGCATTCAATTGCGTCGCAATATTGCGATGCATTTAGTTGCGTCGCAATATTTAATAATGATATTTTTAATATAATAGCGACGTAATTTGAGTTGCTAATGCATCGCCAAGAAATTTTTTTTAAAATATTGCGACGCAAGGTCATTGCGTCGCAATATTTAATAATAATAATTTAGATATAATAGCGACGCAATTTGAGTCGCTAATGCGTCGCTATTAATTTTTTTTTAAATTATTGCGACGCCAGGTCATTGCGTCGCAATATTTAATAATAAAATTTTAAAAATATTAGCAATGCAATTTCAGTCGCTAATGCATCGCTAATTAAATTTTTTAAAAATATAAAATATTAAAAATTAAAATGATTAATACAATTTTATTACATTTAAATATTGATAGAAACATTCTTCACTCATATTGATCCAAACAATAATCATTCAATTTCTAAAAATAATTAATATATTAAAATTTTGAAGTTTTCATGTACAACATATAAAAAGAAAAAAAATATATCAAGAATTTGAGCGATCACGTGGAGGCTGAAGACTCTGCGACAAGCGGCTAACCATATCCTGCAAATGATGCATCTGATCTCGCACGTCTGCAAGCTCCTGATCCCGGCCTCGCATATGCTACTCGAACTCGTGCTCGACCTCCTGCCGAACCTCCTGACAAACATCCTACCGAACCTCCTTCGTAATGGATCTCCGTATGTCGTCTAAATGCTCGGCAGGAATATCACCAGAAAATTGCGAGCTGAAGGCCTGATAGAAAAAATATGCATAAGCTCTAGTGCCCAGACCATAGACCCTGCGGTCTTGCGGCTGGGCACCAACAGCCTCCAAAAACACACGCTGACTCTCCTCTACTGAGAGTTCGACGAGCATCTCCCAATCAGTGGAGTCGACCTGCGATGCCTGGGAGCGAAGCTCCTCGACTCGTGTCTTTGAATTATAAAATCAACAATAAATGAGTTAATAAATTTCTTGAAATAAAATTTTAGAAATTAAACAGATACTACATAAAGCTAATTTCTTACCGCAACCTTCCGTGATCGCGTGTCGACCCAGGAACCGTCCCTCTTGGTGTGTCGCCCTGAATAGACGAAACTCACCAGGATCTTCGCCCTCCTGCTCAGACTATAACAATAAAAAAATTGATATTAATACAACTATTTGTAAATAACTAAATTAGTAATTAAATTATTTATGTTTTCTTACCATACGGCGTCTGTGCTCCTGAATCGAAATGGAGCCCGAAGTATGGCGGGAGAGACCCGTGCCAGGACCGCCCTTCTCGGATCGGCGGTTCATGCTGGCTGATGCGGACCTCCTGTGCCAGCCATCAGACTGCCAGGCCTACTGCCACTCGTGCCAAATACCCTCTGGCACATACGCAGGACGCTGACCCGATGACCTCCAACGAGAATCATGTCGGAGTATCGGCATCCCGTAAGAGCCTCCCATGCTGCCCTAATGGCATCATGGTTGGCAGGGTCCCACGTAAACTTTTTTGCATTAAAATAAACAGTTAGTTTCAGAATTTATTAAGATTAAGAAATTTTATATCAGTGATAAAATGTATTTAATAAGTTTACCTGAAACTCAGAAAAATAAAACTCCTCGTGGCTGGAGATACGTGGCGCCAATCGTAGCCACTGGAATCTGCACGCCTCTGAAATACGGCGCTGATGTGGCTGGATACATGATGCTGCTCAATAAATCTGTTAAAAAAATGCATGTTTATAAGTAATTGACATAAAAACATAAACATATATTTTTAATTAGTATATACTTACAGCCCATGAGCATCAAGTCGAAGTGCGGTGCGGCCGATGGTGGAAGAACTCTCGGAGGTATGTGCCGATCGGCTGGATGGTAATACTAATGCAGGATCACCGCCGACTGCTGGAGAGATCGAAGGCTGTGCGATATGTGGAGATCCGAACCCTCTATCTCCAAAGCTTATGTGATCTGATGCAGCAGAGCTACGTCCCTGCTCACTCCGTATGTCGTCGGTAGATCTACCTCTGCCCGTCATACTGAAAATACTAAAGATTCATGCAATTAAATTACGATTAATGATTGACTATGTAAAAATTTACCACTTATAAAATAAAGTTGAATTTAAGAAAACCTCTATGTTTAATTGGTGTCATTTATTTATGAAATGTTGGTTCAACATCCGATACCGTATCGGACTGCGATTCAGTTTCATTATCATCGGAAGGAAACCGAACATTTGCATCCGCAATTTCTTGGACATCACCATTTGGATCTCTAAGTGATGTTTCAGGAGCCCTTGTGTCATCCTCAATTGCATGCATTTTCATCTCATCCTCTTGAAATGCAGGGCACTCGGCTGATTGACTTGATGAACTCTCCTCTAATAAGATTGTTGAACGTGGGATGATTTTAGAAACAGCCCACCAATCTCGCTTGTCGTTGCGCAAACTTGGATATCCGCAGTAAAACACTTGCTGAGCTTGGGATGCAAGGATGAATGGGTCATATTTCTGCAATCTTCGTCGATGGTTCACTTCAACCAAATTGTAGTCGTTATGAACCCTTTTGCCCACAGGAACTATCGGATCGAACCAATCACAATGAAACAATACTGTTCGTTTCATAGGCCAACCGGGATATTCAACTTCAACCACCTCTAATAACTTTCCGTAATAATCCTGCATATTTGCTCAACACTTTCTCCTTTAACCGGGAGCCCAAGCCCACGCAACAACTTCTTCGTTGAGTAAAAACTGTCTGCTACAACATTATCATTTGGCAAAATTTCCTTGATTAACCCAGCTATAGAATTAAACGCCTTTTCTGATAATCGATGTTCTGCCTTAATATTCAGCAACCGAGCAGCCGTAGACAACTGGGAATGACCCTCACAACCAGGATACAATTCTTGATTTGCAGCATGCAACATATCATAAAATTGCTGTGCATCTAGATTTGGTTCTTCCATAAATGTATTCTGATTGAATTCATTACCCGATGCATTCATCACCATTTCTTCATATGTGTTTAGATTCACAAATGGTTCATCAACGGGAATTGACACTTGTTGGCTTGTAACAACTGCTGAAATTTCCTCTGGTTCACCATGATAGTACCAAACATCGTAATCAGGAACAAACCCCTTTTTACATAGATGCACCTTAACAGTTTTGACATCTCTGTAGGCTTTATTCTGACACCTATGATAGTTGCATGGGCACCTAATCCTAGGCCCATCCATCCATTCAGGTTGGCTACATGCAAATGTGATAAATTCTTTCAATCTATTCAGAAAATCTGGATTAAGCAAGCCATCTTTTATCCTTGCATACATCCACGAGCGAGCCCTGCTCATTTTTGACCAACTTATACAATTTCTGGTAAACCATTAAAGGAAACCACATTATAAAACTATATTAGCATTACTAAATATATAACTAAATTATTTCTTTTACACAACGTAGGTTAATAACAACCATTTAAATAATTTATAACTAAACCAATTTTTTTTAGAAAACTAAGGTCCCTACCCTGCAAGGCCCGGCCACGGCTAAGATCCTTGGTGTGCTAGCAAGGACCGAGGCACAGGTTCATGCCAGGCTAATGCTAGGGCTTGAGTTCGGGTCGGGCCGCAAGGCGGTCCATTTAATCATGAGACTTCAAAGCATTCAAGTGTCCTAAATTAATTCTACCTTCACTCCATGTCTAAAAGGTAAGGCCCTATCCCATTCAAGAATATTTTTTGGTGATATGTTATTCTACTATTAATTATCATCGATCGGTTACATTGAAATTTTAGCAGCATTTCTCCATATGTTCTCCTAAATGTGTGGCATATATGCCACACTAGGAGAACGTATGAGCAAATACAAACCGCAATCTCACCCAACGATGATTAATAGCAGACTAACATATCGCAAAAAATATTCTCAAACTGTCCACCAGGACAATTTGAGAATTTGCAAGATTAAGTCTTACAAATTCTCAAATGGGTCTAAAGGTTATAGTGCTATGATTAATAATATGGAAATCCAAAGACAATCGAACTTATGCTTGTTATTCTTAACTTCTTGTCAATTATACATATATAGGAATAGTGTTCTATATATATAGTCACTGACTTCTTAAGATTATTATGTCGAATATAAATGTTTATGAAGACTAAAATATAAATTGATGGGGTCAGTGACCCCATAAAAATAAAATTTTTTGGACGGCCCCAAAGGTCGACGGCTCCAAGACCGGCGGCCCCAAAGGCCGACACCTCAACGACCGACGGCCCCAAAGGTCGACGGCTCCAAGACCGGCGGCCCCAAAGGCCGACACCTCAAAGACCGACAGCCCCAAAGGCCGACACCTCCAAGACCGGCACCTCCAAGGCCGGCACCTCGAAGACCGTCGGCCCCAAGGCCGGCACATCCAAGACCGGCACCTCCAAGGCCAGCACCTCTAAGGCCGACACCTCCAAGGCCGGCACCTTGAAGACCGTCAGCCCCAAAGGCCGACACCTCCAAGACAGGCACCTCCAAGGCCGGCACCTCGAAGACCGTCGGCCTCAAAGGCCGACAGCTCCAAGACCGGCACCTCTAAGGCTGGCACCTCCAAGACCGGCACCTCCAAGGCCGGCACCTCGAAGACCGTTGGCCCCAAAGGCCGACACCTCCAAGACCGGCACCTCCAAGGCCGGCACCTCGAAGATCGTCGGCCCCAAAGGCCGACAGCTCCAAGACCGGCACCTCCAAGGCCGGCAACTCGAAGACCGTCGGCCCCAAAGGCCGACAGCTCCAAGATCGGCACCTCCAAGGCCGGCTCCTCCAAGACCGTCGGCCCCAAAGGCCGACAGCTTCAAGACCGGCACCTCCAAGGCCGGCACCTCGAAGATCGTCGACCCCAAAGGCCGACAGCTCCAAGACCGGCACCTCCAAGGCCGGCACCTCGAAGACCGTCGGCCTCAAAGGCTGACACCTCCAAGACCAGCACCCCCAAGGCCGGCACCTCGAAGACCATTGGCCCCAAAGGCCGACAGCTCCGAGATCGGCACCTCCAAGGCTGGCTCCTCCAAGACCGTTGGCCCCAAAGGCCGACAGCTCTAAGACCGGCACCTCCAAGGTCGGCACCTCGAAGACCGTCGGCCCCAAAGGCTGACACCTCCAAGACCGGCACCCCAAGGCTGGCACCTCCAAGGCCGACAGCTCCATCGGGTCAAAGAACACGCGAGCCAATTCCTTGGCAATTGGGCTTGACATGGCTTACCCCGACTCCCGTGTCGGTTGCGGCCCATCTTGACATCCGTGTCGGCTAGGGCCCATCCCGACTTCGGCGTCGGCCATGGCCCATCTCGACATCCATGTCGGCCAGGGCCCATCCCGACCTCGGTGTCGGCCATGCCCCATCTCGACACCTATGTTGGCCAGGGCCCATCCCGAACTCGGCCCCGGCGTGTCCAGCTCCGTCGACCCGGCACTTCCTCTGCCTCTCCAATTCCGCTGAGTCGGCCAAGGCCATCCCCGACCAGTCTGACTCGGCCCCGCCGTCTCCAAGCTAGGCGGCCTCGGCACTTCCCAGGCGGCCCAGGCACCTTCCTAGCAACCCCAGCGGTTCAAGAAACCGCCTCTCTGACGTGCGCCGCCCAACAGCACCAGATCTGACAACTCAACAGCCCCGCCGGCTGATAGGACAGGACCTACCAACCCAACAACTGATGGAACGTAACCCACCAACCAGCCCAGATTCACGCAAGGGCTCAGCAGACATTCTGACTTCATGCCATCCCATGTGACCACGCTAGGGTCAACCCCTATAAAAAGGTGAATCCACCCAGTAAACAGGTACGCGCGATAACCCCCAAAATCACCATCTCAACTCTCAAAGGAATTCCTCCTCCCTGAGATCCCTCTTTTTCCACACAAAATAGGGCTCCCTCGAGCCCTTCTTCAGTTGTGACCTCAGTCACTAACTTGGCCGTCGGAGGGTCCCGCCGGAGACCCCCTCTGGTCCTGGGACTTCTTTGCAGGCAACCCGGCGAAGTGAGGATTCGAGAAGCACCTCCGTTCCCGACGTCCAGGAGAGGTGATTGAGCGTCATCAGATTAGCGCGCCAAGTAGGGGGGATAAGAAAAAGTAGCGAACATTCTCCCTGAGCTACATCTCTCTCCCCCTCTTCTCTTCAAGAAGCTATGGTGGTAACACGAGCTCAGGACGCCTCCACCAGCTGCCCAACGAGGTTTCCCCTGCCAACTCGACAGCAGGAGGCCAATCCCCTGCTGCCGACCTTCGGTCACCTGCCCGCCGCCGAACGCCATTGATCAAACAGCGGAGCGGCTGGCGACTCTTTCCCAGCAAGTCCAGAATCTCACCGCCATGGTTCACGGGCTCCAGCAGCAGTAGTCAGTGGCCACTCAGCACCAAACCGCTCCCCTCGCTAGTCAGCAGTCGGCGAGAGGAGGTTCCCCTCGGTGGGAGGCTAGTCGGTGTGAGACCGGCCGACGCCCGGCTTCCCCTAGGAAGCATCGCTACGAGCCCCCCAAGCGGCTACGGTCCCCCGACCATGGCCCCGGCAAGATCAAGCTTGAAAGTAGCAATTCATGAACTGCAGAAGCAACGCTCGGGGGCCACTCAGCGGCACCCCAAGCCTCTCACGTCGCCCACGATAGTTGCACCAGTGGGCTAGCGATCCGCTTACTACAAAAGCTAAGTACACCGCACTTAAGATGGTTTTCTTTCATTA
Organism: Calamus simplicifolius; assembly: GCA_900491605.1. Classification (NCBI taxonomy): domain Eukaryota; kingdom Viridiplantae; phylum Streptophyta; class Magnoliopsida; order Arecales; family Arecaceae; genus Calamus; species Calamus simplicifolius. Next base: position 31,641 of record UESW01001395.1, read on the forward strand.
ATACTTAAAAATATCGTGCAGGGAAGACCTACCTTGCATCAACATCCAAGGCCAACCTCACTTTGGCATCAAAAGCCCTGGGCCAGCCAGGCACAAAGACCGACTCCGCGTCGGCACAAAGACTGACTCCGCATCGGCAACAAAGACCGGCTCCGCATCGGCAACAAAGACCGACTCCGCATCGGCACAAAGATCGACTCCGCGTCGGCAACAAGACCGACTTCGTGTCGGCACAAAGACCGACTCCGCATCGGCAACAAAGACCGACTCCGCATTGGCACAAAGATCGACTTCGCATCGGCAACAAAGACCGGCTCCACGTCGGTACCAAAGACCAGCTCCGCGTCGGCACCAAAGACCGACTCCGCGTCGGCAACAAAGACCGACTCCATTTCGGCACAAAGACCAACTCCGCGTCGGCACAAAGACCGACTCCACATCGGCAACAAAGATCGGCTCCGCATCGGCACCAAAGACCGACTCCGCATCGGCACCAAAGACCGACTCCGCATCGGCACAAAGACTGACTCCGCGTCGGCAACAAAGACTGACTCTGCGTTGGCACAAAGACCGACTCTGCGTCGGCAACAAAGATGGGCTCCGCGTCGGAACCAAAGACCGGCTCCGCATCAGCAACAAAGACCGGCTCCGCATCGGCAACAAAGACCGGCTTCGCGTCGGCAACAAAGACCGGCTCCACGTCGGCAACAAAGACTGGCTCCGCATTGGTAACAAAGACTGACTCCGCGTCGGCAACAAAGTCCGGCTCCGCGTCGGTACAAAGACTGGCTCCGCGTCGGCAACAAAGACTGGCTCCGCGTCGGCAACAAAGACCAGCTCCGCGTCGGCAACAAAGACCGGCTCCGCGTTGGCACCAAAGACCGACTCCGCATCGGCAACAAAGACCAACTCCGCGTCGGCACAAAGACCAACTCTGCGTCGGCAACAAGACTGACTCCGCGTCGGAAACAAAGACCGACTCCGCGTCGGCACCAAAGACCGACTCCGCATCGGCACCAAAGACCCGCGAAGGCAAACAGCTACAAAAGAGCTAAGTATACTACATTGAGAAAAAAGTTTCTTTTCATTAGTGTCTGAATGCGTTACAGAAAAACCAACAAAGACCGACTCCGCGTCGGCACCAAAGACCGACTCCGCGTCGGCACCAAAGACCGGCCTCCGCATTGGCACCCAAGACCGGCTCCGTATAGGCACCCTCAAGCTCAAGACCTGCGGATTCCAATCAACAGAGTTTCCTGGGGGGCAGATCAACCCTGCAGAAGGAGACCAATTTCTTTAAAGAAAAAGGCACCTGAGCCTGGCCCAAGCGCTCTCTGGTCACCCTCCGGGGTTCAAAAAGTTCTCGACGGCCTCAACTTTGCCTCAACGGCTAACTGACGAGCATTCCCCCAAAAAGTTAGCGTACGCTCCTTTCAGTGGCGGGCGCGAGGTAATCAATTTGCCTCCAAAAAATTTCTTGAAGTTCTACACTCCTTTCGCTTAGCTGTTGCAGGGCACGCAAGCTCAAGAAGTATGGGGGGCATTTGATGGGGCCAGTTGACCCCATGAAAAATAAAAATTTTTGGACGGCCCCAAAGGTCGACGGCTCCAAGACCGACGGCCCCAAAGGCCGACACCTCAAAGATCGACGGCCCCAAAGGCCGACACCTCCAAGACCGGCACCTCCAAGGCTGGCACCTCGAAGACCATCGGCCCCAAGGCCGGCACATCCAAGACCGGCACCTCCAAGGCCGGCACCTCGAAGACCGTCAGCCCCAAAGGCCGACACCTCCAAGACCGGCACCTCTAAGGCCGGCACCTCGAAGACCGTCGGCCCCAAAGGCCGACGCTCCAAGACCAGCACCTCCAAGACTGGCACCTCCAAGGTCGGCACCTCGAAGACCGTCGGCCCCAAAGGCCGACAGCTCCAAGACTGGCACCTCCAAGGCCGGCACCTCGAAGACCGTCGGCCCTAAAGGCCGACAGCTCCAAGACCGGCACCTCCAAGGCTGGCACCTCGAAGACCGTTGGCCCCAAAGGCCGACACCCCAAGACCAGCACCTCCAAGATCGGCACCTCCAAAACCTTTGTTGGTCTCACCACTCCTTTGCTGGACAGCGAATAAGCTATCGGCCACTCGAGAGATCTTCCGGTACGCATCAAAGTGGGCCAGAAAAGATCGCTCGAGCTGTCTGAAGGAATTAATGCTGCGCGGTGGCAGGCGAGAGTACCACACATGCGTTGCCTTACGAAGTGTGGCAGAAAAGGCGACACACAGGAGAGAGTCCGTCGCTCCCTGAACTTGCATGGGAACCTTATAGCTCTCCAAGTGGTCCAGAGGGTCTATCGTGCCGTCGTATGGGTCCAACTAGGGGAGACGGAACCAGACGGAACCGGTTCCTCCATGATGCGGTGGGAGAGTGGGGGACGGTGGTCGTAGTCCGTCCTATGAGGGTTGGCGATCTGACGACTAAGCTCCTTCAACCGTTGATGATACTCATCGAGCCACTGTTCGGTCCGACGAGTGGTCCTCCTGTTGGTGTCATCTTTAGAGGAGTCAGAAGATGAAGCCGAGAAGGCCGCCGATGCAGGGAGTATATCCGTCTTTGCTCCTTCTCACCCGGTCACTGGTGAAAATGATCTGAATGGTGGGAGAGAGACCGCCATCGCTTTGAAGCCTCCCGGCGATGAGGTTCGGAGGGCGAGTGGTGGGAGGCCTCAGGTGGAGTCCCGTCTCGATGAGATTGATTTGCTCCATGCCCCCTTCGTGAGGCGGAGGGGGCTGAGGCGTAGCGGCAAAGCAGTGTTCCTGTAATCCCCGCACCACCGTCATCAGGTCCTGTACCTGATGAGCTAGGACATCAAGCCAATCGGACTGGTTCATCTGTGCAGGGGGCGGAACATGGAGGTTGGCCTCCGATTGCTCAGCCCGCGGAAGGCGTTCCGCGGCATGGCTGGTGGAAGCTTCCTGAGCTCGCGTTGTCACCATCGTTTTCCTTATAGAAGCAGTGGGGTCACAGGGAGAACTTTCGCCTACCACGTGCGTGTCCCCCTTCCTGGCGCGCCAATCTGATGCTGCCAAGTCACTTATGATGAGCGCCGGGTGTGCTGAGATCTCGGGGGCCTCCGAATAGGTGGAAAGGTTGCCTTCTTCCTTCGAAAACCTGCAAGAAGTCCCGGGACGGTGGTTCCGGCAAGGACCTTCCAACGCTCAAGTCAGTGAGCTTGTAGAACAGAAATGTGTTGTAGGAGTCTTTTTTTTTTATAGAAGAAGAGGATCCCCCGCCCTGAGCTCGGGGTCTTCCTTTTATACCTCGTTCCGTTGAAACCGTCGAATCTTTCTTGTTAGGATGAGCTCCGCGAACGGCAGATGGGTGAGCCATTGCTGAATGGACGCCATGTATGTCGGCAACTGCGGGGTGTGTTAGCATTTGCCCATAATTTTGGCGAGCGAGATATGCAGTAGTGGATGCCTCGAATCCCAGGGTTCGATATCCGAGGTTGGCTTATGCAAGGAAAGCACACAATACAAAAGTTAAAGCCGGAGCCGGAGGCCAGAGCTGGAACCAGAGGCTGAAGCCGGAGGCTGAAGCCGAAGGCCGAAGCCAGAGCCAGAGGCCGAAGCTGGAGGCCGGAGCTGGAACCAGAGGCCGAAGCTGGAGGTCGAATGATGCAGGGCGATATTCAAAACGCATGCAACTCAAGAACGATCTAATCTGCGAGAAAAGAATTCGTCCAGGTTTGGTTCGAATCTTGACAAGAAAAGGGAAAATTTCGAATTTGATCACTCACAATCCGAAATTTAAAGGAAGATCAATTGAATTTTCAATTCAATTGTTTTGAATCAGAAAAAAAAAAAAACATTCATCTGAATTCAAGAAAAGCATCTAAATCATCTCTTTCTTCTCTGCCTCTCCGCCCCCAAAACCAACCTAAATAAAAGAGATAAAACCCTAACATCATAAGTTTAGTTAAAATTACAACTATGCCATTAAAAACGAAAACAGGCCCAAAACTCCTATCAGACGAGCCCGGATGGCCAAAATCCACAGCAGCTCATTGCCAAAGGCATGACTTTGAATCAGCAGTCCGTTTCCATGTGACCAGCCAAGTTTGGGCCCAGTCCGATACAGTAGCTGACCGGATTCGATTGACCCAAAGGAAGTCGGGTCAATTCCGTACACTCGTTGGAATTTCAAGCCCGTTTGTTCTGCAACCTCTTGGACCTTCGTAGATACCTGGTGGGCTTCCCTGACGTGGCCTGCTGACTCTGGGGTTGCTGGTACAGGAACATCCAAGGACTGGTTCGACTGACCCGAACTCTGGTCCGAACTGATGTCCTCATCACTCCCCTTCCTCTGAAAAGCTTGACCTCAAGCTCGAATTCTCTCCTGCATAAGGGGTCAGATGCCGAATGTTGAACACATCCGAAATGAAGACATCATCTGGTAACTCAACCCGATAGGCATTGTCACCAAATTTCTCCAATACCTGGCATGGACCTATCTTCTTCGGCTTGAGCTTCGTTAAAGCTCCCTGTGGATACCGCTCCCTCGGTAAGTAAACCCATACCAAATCGCCCACTTCAAAGGACTGTTGCCGACGCTGCTGATCAGCTTTCGCCTTGTATTTGGCGTAAGTCTGCTCCAATTTGGCTCTAACAGTCGCATGTATCTCCTGCAAGTCAGACACTCTATCTTCGACCTTCTGACTCACCTTCTCTGGCGACTCAACTGGCAGAACATCCAAAGGACCTCTTGGCAAGAACCCAAACAGTATCTGAAACGGAGCAAACCCTGTAGAACGGTTCACTGAAGAGTTGAACTCAAACTCAATCTTCGGCAAACACAAATCCCAGCTCCTGAATTCATGCACATTTGCCCGCAACAGATTACCCAAGCTACGGTTGACAACTTCAGTCTGTCCATCCGTCTGAGGATGATAAGGACTGCTGAATTTCAACTTTGTGCCCAACTTCTTCCACAGCTCTCGCCAGAAGTGTCCCATAAACTTGCTGTCCCTGTCTGACACTATGGATGCCGGTATACCAAAATGCCGAACCACTGAAGCAAAATATAAGTCAGCAACCTTTGACGCATCAAAAGTGGTTTTGCATGGCAAGAAACACGCCACCTTACTGAACCGATCCACAATCACCATAATCGAATCCAGTCCCCTTGCTGTCCGCGGCAATCCTACAACAAAGTCCATAGAAACATCTCGCCATGGTGCCTCTGGGATAGGTAAAGGCGTGTACATACCTTGGTTCGTGTCTGTCCCCTTCGACTCTTGACACAACCTGCACCTCTTCACAAAAGCCTTGACATCTCGGTCAAGACCAGGCCAATAAAACCGCTGCCGAATCAACCAGGCTGTTTTATCCCTTCCGAAGTGACCCTGGTTATGCAGTTCCTGGATGATCAACACACGAAGAGACGTATCAGGAACACATAAGCAGTTACCTCGAAACAAATATCCATCATGGAGAACGAAATCAGTTCGCTCCCCCGCCTCAATTTTGGCCAAAATCCCCTTGAAGTGCTCATCCACACGAATGTCCTCCCTTACACTCTCAAAGCCGAGAGTGTACACATGCATAGCGCCAATCAACAAGCTCCGCCTACTCAAAGCATCAGCCACTCTATTCAACGTACCAGACTTGTGCTTGATGCTGAAAGTGTATTCCTGCAAGGCACTCACCACTTCGCATGCCTTGAACTCAGTTTATGCTGACCCTGTAAAAACTTCAGCGCCTGATGGTCTGAATACAGTACAAACTCCCGCTGAATCAAGTAGTGGCGCCAATGCTGCAAGGATCTCACAATGGCGTACAATTCCAGATCATAAACCGAGTAAGCCAGTTTAGCTCCTCCCAGCTTCTCACTGAAGTATGCGACTGGTCTTCCTTCCTGGTTAAGCACTGCCCCAATTCCAGTCTTCGAAGCATCACAATCCACCTCAAAAACTCTATCAAAATCAGGAAGAACCAATAAAGGAGCTTCGGTCAATCTGACTTTCAGCCCATCAAATGCCTCCTGTGCGGCATCATTCCACCCGAATCTGGCTCCCTTCAACAATTCCGTTAAAGGTGCAGCCAGCTCACTATACCCCTTGACAAACCTGCGATAAAACCCTGCAAGACCCAAAAAGGATCTCAATTCTGTCAAGGTTGAAGGTACTGGCCATTCCACAATTGCATGCACCTTATTCCTATCTGGGAGAATCCCCTCTCCAGTCACAACGTACCCCAGAAAAATTAGTCTCCCAACCATCCAAATGCACTTCTCTGGGTTAGCAACTAACTGGTTCTCACGTAACACTGACAAAACCTGTGCCACATGGCCCACATGCTCTTCGGCTGTCCTGCTGTATATCAAAATATCATCAAAGTAGACAACCACAAATGAGCTAAGAAATGGACGTAAAACCTGGTTCATTACGCGCATGAACGTGCTCGGCGCGTTTGACAACCCGAATGGCATTACCAACCATTCATACAGCCCTTCCTTAGTCTTGAAGGCTGTCTTCCATTCGTCTCCAGGCTTCATCCTTATCTGATGGTACCCACTCTTCAAATCAATCTTCGTGAAGACCTTAGCACCACTCAACTGATCAAGCATGTCGTCCAACCTCGGTATCGGAACCTGTACTTCACAGTAATTTTGTTAACCGCGCGGCTGTCGACACACATGCGCCACGTACCATCCTTCTTCGGTACCAAAAGGGCTGGCACCGCGCACGGGCTAATGCTCTCCCGTACGAACCCCTTGTCCAAAAGTTCTTGGACCTGCCTCCTCAATTCCTCATGCTGTTGCGGTGTCATCCGATAATGAGCCTTATTCGGCAACACTGAGCCCGGAATAAGGTCAATGCCGTGCTGAATATCTCGGAGAGGTGGTAATCCAGCCGGTAGCTCCTTTGATACAACATCTCGGAATTCCTCCAAGATAGACACCAACTCCTCAGGAATCATATTCGGCCTTTGCTCCTCTTCCACGCCGAAGTCTCCTGACTTGCTCACCAAAGCAAAACAAACATCCTCTCCATCCAAACTCGCATCGAATTCTGTGCTTGGTAAACAAATTACTGTATTCTGTCCACTCACTTCCTGAAGCGGCTTCAAAATAACTTTCCTCCCATCTGGACGCAGCATATAACTGTGGGTGTACCCGTTGTACACTGCCCTGTTATCAAACTGCCACGGACGCCCCAGTATGATGTGAGTAGCATCCATTGGAACAACATCCGCCTCAATAGTTGTCTCGAAATGAGGACCAAAACAGTGACAACTTACACCTTCGGCTGACCTGAATGTCTGCATTTCGGTTCACCCAACCGAGCTTATATGGATGTGGGTGAGGGTCTGTCCGCAACCCCAGCTTCTTCACAGCCTCCTCTGCTATCACATTCTCCCAACTGCCGGAGTCTATGATAACACGACATGTTTTGCCAGCCACAAAACATTTCGTTGTGAAGATGTCATGCCGACGCCAATCTTCATCTGATCTCGGCGCCAGACACATTCTTCGTATCACTAAGCTCTCCCCTTGAATATGGTCCGGATCAATAACACACAGCTCATCATCAAATTCCTCATCCTCAGGGAACTCTCCTCCATTTCGTCCTCCATATACTCCTCCATATACAACTGAGCTCGCGCCTTGGGGCATTCATTGGCATAGTGCCCCAAATTCTGACACCGATGGCACGAATGTTAGCCCTGTTGCTGCCCACTCTCGCCTGAGAACCTGAGGTTCCATTCGACCCTGTTGGTCTTGGAGGTACTGATGCCTGCGGCCTCGCTACTGGAGGCATAAATTTGCCCCCTGAATTCTGCCCTGAACTCTGGCCCGTAGTAAAACCCCCTCTGCTCTGAAACCCCCTGTTTCTCATCAAGCTCTTTTCCACTGCCTGAGCCCTCATATGCGCATCTCCTACACTATCAATTCGATGCACAGCCAGCGCATCTTGGATTGGCAGCCGCAAGCCATGAAGATACATGGCTATCAATCTCGGTTCAGCCTCAATCAACCGATTTCGTGCAACCAATCGATAAAATTCAGTTGTGTACTCCTCGACGCTCCGACTACCTTGCGTCAAACTATGCAACTTCGAATACAAAATCTGCTCATGGTTCGGAGGCAAAAACTCCCTGTTCATCTCCTGCTTTAGCGCTGCCCATGACGCTAATGGAGGTCTCCCATCCATATATCTACGATAGTGCTGCGCATGCCACCAAGCAGCAGCCCTATCTCTGAATCGAATTGTGACAAGCGGTACCTGCTTGTCTAAGGGCACCTCCTTCAGACGAAAAACGTCATCGACCTGAAGGGTCCAATCAACATACTCGTCTGGGTTAATTCCTCCTTTAAACTCTGGAATTTCGACCCTGAAGCCTGCTTCCCACCGATTCTGATTTTCGAATAGGGAGGTTGATCGAAATACCTTGGAAGTCCAACATCAGGCCTCTGTTGCCCTCTTCGAATTGGTGGTGCCTCCAGATTTTCGAAACCCCTCTCCCTACCTCCATCAATTTCATCACGCTCCTCCACTCGAATAGGGTTGGGCACGATTTTGCACCTCTATCCGCGCCATCATCGCCTGCATGGTTTGCAACATCTGTTGCATCACCTGGTGCTGGTCTCGCATGGCGTCTTGCATAGCATCTCTCACGGCGTCTCTCAGGGATTGATCGTTGTTATTCTGCTCCATTGGATACAAATTTCGGTTAGGGTTGATATTTGGGTTTGGTGTTTAGGCTAGGTGTTTGGCGGTAATGGAAGGAATGGACCCTTCAGGTCGATGACGTTTTTCGTCTGAAGGAGGTGCCCTTAGACAAGCAGGTACCGCTTGTCATAATTCGATTCAGAGATAGGGCTGCTGCTTGGTGGCATGCGCAGCACTATCGTAGATATATGGATGGGAAACCACCATTAGCGTCATGGGCAGCGCTAAAGCAGGAGATGAACAGGGAGTTTTTGCCTTCGAACCATGAGCAGATTTTGTATTCGAAGTTGCATAGTTTGACGCAAGGTAGTCGGGGCGTCGAGGAGTACACGACTGAATTTTATCGATTGGTTGCACGAAATCGGTTGATTGAGGCTGAACCGAGATTGATAACCATGTATCTTCATGGCTTGCGGCTGCCAATCCAAGATGTGCTGGCTGTGCATCGAATTGATAGTGTAGGAGATGAGCATATGAGGGCTCAGGCAGTAGAAAAGAGCTTGATGAGAAACGGGGGGTTTCAGAGCAGAGGGGGTTTTTACTACGGGTTAGAGTTCAGGGCAGAATTCAGGGGGCAAATTTATGCCTCCAGTAGCGAGGCCGCAGGCATCAGTACCTCCAAGACCAACAGGGTCGAATGGAACCTCAGGTTCTCAGGTGAGAGTGGGCAGCAATAGGGCTAACATTCGCTGCCATCGGTGTCAGAATTTGGGGCACTATGCCAATGAATGCCCCAAGGCGCGAGCTCAGTTGTATATGGAGGAGTATATGGAGGACGAATATGGAGGAGAGTTCCCTGAGGATGAGGAATTTGATGATGAGCTGTGTGTTATTGATCCGGACCATATTCAAGGGGAGAGCTTAGTGATACGAAGAATGTGTCTGGCGCCGAGGTCAGATGAAGATTGGCGTCGGCATGACATCTTCACAATGAAATGTTTTGTGGCTGGCAAAACATGTCGTGTTATCATAGACTCTTGCAGTTGGGAGAATGTGATAGCAGAGGAGGCTGTGAAGAAGCTGGGGTTGCGGACAGACCCTCACCCACATCCATATAAGCTCGGTTGGGTGAACCGAAATGCAGACATTCAGGTCAGCCGAAGGTGTAAGTTGTCAATGTGTTTTGGTCCTCATTTTGAGACAACTATTGAGGCGAATGTTGTTCCAATGGATGCTACTCACATCATACTGGGGCATCCGTGGCAGTTTGATAACAGGGCAGTGTACAACGGGTACACCCACAGTTATATGCTGCGTCCAGATGAGAGGAAAGTTATTTTGAAGCCGCTTCAGGAAGTGAGTGGACAGAATACGGTAATTTTTTTACCAAGCACAGAATTCGATGCGAGTTTGGATGGAGAGGATGTTTGTTTTGCTTTGGTGAGCAAGTCAGGAGACTTCGGCGTGGAAGAGGAGCAAAGGCCGAATATGATTCCTGAGGAGTTGGTGTCTATCTTGGAGGAATTCCGAGATGTTGTATCAAAGGAGCTACCGGCTGGATTACCACCTCTCCGAGATATTCAGCACGACATTGACCTTATTCTGGGCTCAGTGTTGCCGAATAGGCTCATTATCGGATGACACCGCAACAGCATGAGGAATTGAGGAGGCAGGTCCAAGAACTTTTGGACAAGGGGTTCGTAAGGGAGAGCATTAGCCCGTGCGCGGTGCCAGCCCTTTTGGTACCGAAGAAGGATGGTACGTGGTGCATGTGTGTCGACAGCCGCGCGGTTAACAAAATTACTGTGAAGTACAGGTTTCCGATACCGAGTTGGACGACATGCTTGATCAGTTGAGTGGTGCTAAGGTCTTCACGAAGATTGATTTGAAGAGTGGGTACCATCAGATAAGGATGAAGCCTGGAGACGAATGGAAGACAGCCTTCAAGACTAAGGAAGGGCTGTATGAATGGTTGGTAATGCCATTCGGGTTGTCAAACGCGCCGAGCACGTTCATGCGCGTAATGAACCAGGTTTTATGTTCATTTCTTAGCTCATTTGTGGTTGTCTACTTTGATGATATTTTGATATACAGCAGGATAGCCGAAGAGCATGTGGGCCATGTGGCATAGGTTTTGTCAGTGTTACGTGAGAACCAGTTAGTTGCTAACCCAGAGAAGTGCATTTGGATGGTTGGGAGACTAATTTTTCTGGGGTACGTTGTGACTGGAGAGGGGATTCTCCCAGATAGGAATAAGGTGCATGCAATTGTGGAATGGCCAGTACCTTCAACCTTGACAGAATTGAGATCCTTTTTGGGTCTTGCAAGGTTTTATCGCAGGTTTGTCAAGGGATATAGTGAGCTGGCTGCACCTTTAACGGAATTATTGAAGGGAGCCAGATTCGGGTGGAATGATGCCGCACAGGAGGCATTTGATGGGCTGAAAGTCAGATTGACCGAAGCTCCTTTATTAGTTCTTCCTGATTTTGATAGAGTTTTTGAGGTGGATTGTGATGCTTCGAAGACTGGAATTGGGGCAGTGCTTAGCCAGGAAGGAAGACCAGTCGCATACTTCAGTGAGAAGCTGGGAGGAGCTAAACTGACTTACTCGGTTTATGATCTAGAATTGTACGCCATTGTGAGGTCCTTGCAGCATTGGCGCCACTACTTGATTCAGCGGGAGTTTGTACTGTATTCAGACCATCAGGCGCTGAAGTTTTTACAGGGTCAGCATAAACTGAGTTCAAGGCATGCGAAGTGGGTGAGTGCCTTGCAGGAATACACTTTCAGCATCAAGCACAAGTCTGGTACGTTGAATAGAGTGGCTGATGCTTTGAGTAGGCGGAGCTTGTTGATTGGCGCTATGCATGTGTACACTCTCGGCTTTGAGAGTGTAAGGGAGGACATTCGTGTGGATGAGCACTTCAAGGGGATCTTGGTCGAAATTGAGGCTGGGGAGCGAACTGATTTCGTTCTCCATGATGGATATTTATTTCGAGGTAACTGCTTATGTGTTCCTGATACGTCTCTTCGTGTGTTGATCATCCAGGAATTGCATAACCAGGGTCACTTCGGAAGGGATAAAACAGCCTGGTTGATTCGACAGCGGTTTTATTGGCCTGGTCTTGACCGAGATTCAAGGCTTTTGTGAAGAGGTGCAGGTTGTGTCAAGAGTCGAAGGGGACAGACACGAACCAAGGTATGTACACGCCTTTACCTATCCCAGAGGCACCATGGCGAGATGTTTCTATGGACTTTGTTGTAGGATTGCTGCGGACAGCAAGGGGACTGGATTCGATTATGGTGATTGTGGATCGGTTCAGTAAGGTGGCATGTTTCTTGCCATGCAAAACCACTTTTGATGCGTCAAAGGTTGCTGACCTGTATTTGCTTCAGTGGTTCGGCATTTTGGTATACCGGCATCCATAGTGTCAGACAGGGGCAGCAAGTTTATGGGACACTTCTGGCGAGAGCTGTGGAAAAAGTTGGGCACAAAGTTGAAATTCAGCAGCCCTTATCATCCTCAGACGGATGGACAGACTGAAGTTGTCAACCATAGCTTGGGTAATCTGTTGCGGGCAAATGTGCATGAATTCAGGAGATGGGATTTGTGTTTGCCGAAGATTGAGTTTGAGTTCAACTCTTCAGTGAACCGTTCTATAGGGTTTGCTCCGTTTCAGATACTGTTTGGGTTCTTGCCAAGAGGTCCTTTGGATGTTCTGCCAGTTGAGACGCAAGAGAAGGTGAGTCAGAAGGTCGAAGATAGAGTGTCTGACTTGCAGGAGATACATGCGACTGTTAGAGCCAAATTGGAGCAGACTTACGCCAAATACAAGACGAAAGTTGATCAGCAGCGTCGGCAACAGTCCTTTGAAGTGAGCGATTTGGTATGGGTTTACTTACCGAGGGAGCGGTATCCACAGGGAGCTTTTACGAAGCTCAAGCCAAAGAAGGTAGGTCCATGCCAGGTATTGGAGAAATTTGGTGACAATGCCTATCGGTTGAGTTACCAGATGATGTCTTCATTTCGGATGTATTCAACATTCGGCATCTGACCCCTTATGCAGGAGAGAATTCAAGCTTGAGGTCAAGCTTTGCAGAGGAAGGGGAGAGTGATGAGGACATCCGTTCGGACCAGAGTTTGGGCCAGTCGAACCAGTCCTTGGATGTTCCTATTCTAGCAACCCAGAGTCAGCAGTTGGATGTTCCTGTTCCAGCAACCCAGAGTCAGCAGGCCACGTCAGGGAAGCCCACGCCAGGTAGTCTACGAAGGTCCAAGAGGTTGCAGAACAGATGGGCTTGAAATTCCATGTTTGGGCCGAGTGTACGGAATTGACCCGACTTCGTTTTGACACTTTGGGTCAATCGAATCCGGTCAGCTACTGTGTCGGACTGGGCCTAAACTTGGCTGGTCACATGGAAACGGACTACTGATTCAAAGTCATAGCCTTTGGCGATGAGCTGCTGTGGATTTTGGCCATCCGGGCTCGCCTGATAGGAGTTTTGGGCCTGTTTTCGTTTTTAAGGGCATAGTTGTAATTTTAACTAAACTTATGATTAGGGTTTTATCTCTTTTATTTAGGCTTGGTTTTGGGGGCTGGAAAACGGCAGAGAAGAAAGATGGATGATGAAAATTAGATGCTATTTTCTTGAATTCAGATCAATGTTTTTTTTTTTTTTTTCTGATTCAAAACAATTGAATTGAAAATTCAATTGATCTTCCTTTAAACTTCGGATTGTGAGTGATCAAATTCGAAATTTTTCCCTTTTCTTGTCAAGATTCGAACCAACCTGGACGAATTCTTTTCTCGCAGATTAGCTGAAACCAGAGGCCGAAGCTGAAACCAGAGGCCGAAGCTGGAGGCCGGAGCCAGAGCCAAAGGCCGAAGCTGGAGGCCGGAGCCAGAGGCCGGAGCTGAAACCAGAGGCCGAAGCTGGAGGCCGGAGCCAGAGCTAGAGCCAGAGGCCGAAGCTAGAGGCCGGAGCTAGAGGCCGGAGCTGAAACCAGAGGCCGAAGCTGGAGGCCGAGGCCGGAGGCCGGAGCTGGAACCAGAGGCCGAAGTTGGAGGCCGAGCTGGAACCAGAGGCCGAAGCTGGAGGCCGGAAAGTCAGGGGCCGAGGCGAGAGTGCCACCATCCCAAAAACGAGTTATCATATCATTTGATTTCGGAAATTGCGTAGGGCGTTATGCTACCACCCAGAGGAGGTGATCAGCCACATCACCCTGTTGTTCCAGGCCAGATCCGAAGGCAGTGGCGGAGACGGCGAGTCCTCTCTCCGGGAGGGGTGGGCGGGTTGTTGGAGGGGAAGGGAGATTTCCTCTGGCGAGATAAGATGCTCCGATCAAACCTCGAGCTGTTGAATCCAAAGAACCATCCTTACTCCAAGATCCGGACGGGCAGGGATCGCAGTACTCACCAGGGGAGATAAAATGATGCAGAGAGCGCTCTTAATGGAGATGGAGAAGGCTTCGTTTGGATGGGGTGGAGGCGTGGAAACTAATGAGGGAGCAGAGAGGAAAACTCTTCATTTGAAGGAGAAGAAGAGGACACAGAGGGCTCCAGATGGGGAGAGGAAGAGGACTGCTTCGAAGGAGGACCAGCAATATGCTGATGGTCGGCGATGGGGGTACTTTCCAGGGTTGGACCCGCATTTGACGTTATCTGAATTCATGGATCAGTTTCTCCAGAGCAAAAGGTGTGCAATGAGGGTTTTTTATGGTGTGGAACAGCCCATCCTGGACGTATGGCATCCGGCACCAGAGGGGGTTGGAGAGTCTTCTGCATCACCATAGGGATGCCTGTGTCGTGGTGTTCTCGGAGACAATGGAGTTGGACTTCTTCAGAGAGTTTGTTAAAGATGGGTACTGCACTGTTATCTCCAAAACCCATGTTATTTAGCAGTTCTGCAGTTAATTACTAGCCGATAGTGGTTATTTTTTTGTTTATGGTTAAAATAAAGCATAAAAAGAAGCGGGTACTGTAAAACAAAGGAATGTAATGCACATATAATAAGTCAGTACAGATGAGACATGCAAACATTAGAGTAAGTCTAAATGGAGCATGTTAAGCAACGATAGAAAGTTGAAAGAGTTTTCCTTTGTTATTTAAGTTTAGATGGTATCTGCAAAGAAACAACTTGGTTAATCTTTTCTTCATATTGTCATAGATATTGATGCTTCCATAAGGTACTGTGTTTTCATCGACTTTCTGTGACCTTATGAATCGACATAATTGGTATATCAGGGTGAAATGCAGGGTATAGAATTCCAGTAGTTCCATGTTGATTTTTCACTGCAAAAACTATCAGTGTCTACCTGTTCAGATGGTCATTGATATTTATGCTTCCATAAGATTACTAGTTTTCATTGGCTTTCTTCAACCTTACAAACATATACCATATGAAGGGTGCATTTCCACATCAGAATTACAATAATTTCATAGTGATTCCGCTGCATATATTATCATCATTTCTCTCTTCATTTGGTCACAGATATTATGCTTCCACAAGTTTAAGGGTTTTGTCGATTTCTTTGACTGTATGAATCTATATCATGTGATACATTCCTTTAGCATCTAAATTTTAGGTTATAGAATGTCAATAGTTCCAACAGTGATTTCTCCGTTGCATAAGTTACCTGCTTATAATATTGCCACTTTTTATCTACTTACATATGTTTGCTTCATTTTGTTTGAATTATTTGAGATTTATATGATATAAAAGATGATTTAAGCAATTAACTTCTCTGCAAGTTCTTGATACTTAAATTTGCGGTCCTTTATTTTATACTGAAGAATTTGCTATCTTCTAGGCATGGTTTTGCTTGTTTTTAGTTGCTGTCAAATAATAGAAGATGTTTGTTCAATAAGATGCATAATGGATAGGTTCATGGAGGAAGTCAGTGGTATTTTAGAACATGGTGCACTTGTGAATGTTTTAGTTCTGTGACTTTATACTTCTGCAGATTCAAAATTGCAGTTGCTATGCCAAATCTTGATGAACTTTTGAAGGATACTCCGACACATGTTTTTGCATCGGTATGGTTTGACTGAAGACAAAACACTATCCCATCCATTATAGTGAGCTAATACGGCTTGCTGCTCTCTACAAGTAAGTTTTCATTTTTGAAAACAACATTGATCTTTTTCTTAAAAACAATTTGTAAATATTTATTTTTTTTCCCTTTTAATGGTCATTAACTATTTAACCATCAATGGTTTCAGACATATGTTGCAAAATGGTAACAATTAGAAGAACAAACTTTGTTCGAAATTTAGTTAACCATCTCTCATCTATTTGAAATTATATGGCTGATATTTATCTTCTGGTGCATCCATCTTTCTAGTTTTCCTAGGCCTTTTCTACTGGAGGTTCTTGCCTGTCATTACTGCCTTATTGGCCATATTGTAGGAATTCATATTGTTTGACACCAAGGATTTGAGTACTGATGCATAGTGGTTTATATTGGTTGTACTGTACCATATTGGTATGCCCTGCACCCATACTGATGCATGGTACACCACCTCCTTTTTTCTGTGCTGGCACCTGGAGGCAACCCATGTATTAGTATTTAGTATGGTACCATACGGGACAAGTCCTTATTGCACTAGTAATATTCCAATATGGGTTCTTCAACCCTTGCTTGACTTGATATACAAAAAATTTGAGCTATAATAATTATGTTGTCATCAAGTATTTCAGCCATTTTGTCATAACAAGAAGATGTGGCTTTTGTCTGACATTCCAGATATGGTGGTATATACCTCGATTCTGACGTTCTAATTTTGAAGACTTTACATTCACTTGAAAATTCTATTGGTGTTGAGGATCAGACAGTTGGGACTAGAGGTGGGCACCAGGCCGTGCCGCCCATGGCACGGCCCGGCCCAGGCCCACATGGGCCGTGCTGCCCATGGCACGGCCCGGCCCAGGCCCACATGGGCCGTGCTGCCCATGGCACGGCACGGCCCAGGCCCACATGGGCCGTGCCAGGCATGGCCCCGTACTGCTACAGTACCGGGCCGTGCTGGCACGGCCCAGTGAACCGTGCCGTGCCAGGCGCGAAAAATTTTTTCTGTTGGCCCAGCACGGCACGGCCCATGACGGGCCTGGGCCGGCCCACCTGGGCCTGGTCCATGCACGGCTCAAATAAAAAAAATTGTAAAAAAATATTTTTTTGATAAATTAAAAAATTATTAGGAATAAAGAAATTTTATTAATATAAAGCCACCTTACAAGTGGGGGGTTTGGCATAGACCCCTACCAGTTTATTAATTTAAAATCAAAATGGTACAGAAGGGAGGGGGGCTAGGCCTGACTCCAGAACATAATACAATAAGCAAGGAGAAAAAAATAGAAAGAAAAAAATAAAGATGACTACTTTAAGTTTTTAACAATTTAAAAAATAAAATATACAATTATAAAAATAGAAATAACTCACTCATCACTCATCAGTCATCAGTAGTATTTGTGTCATCGTCATCTTCGCTGTTAAGTCATGTCCACCTTTATCTTGAAGCCTCGCCTCAGCATCCAACCAATCTTTGAAGAAGATAAGCATCTCAACTGTCTCGCCAGTCATCCTACTTTTTCATTTAAAATACATCGACCTGCACTGAAAGCGGATTCCGATGCTACTGTGGACATCGGCACAGCTAAAATATCTCGTGCAATGGCAGACATAACAGATATTGATTTTTAACACTCTTCCACCAAGCTAATACATCTAGACTTTCTATTTGATCTTCATCATATGCAGAATGAAGATCGTTTCGTAAATAAAATTCTAATTCATTACTTAAAGATGAAGAAGATGAAGAAGATGATGAAGCATGTGCGTGTCTTCTAATGAATGAAAAAATAGATGACGAACGAGATCTAGAAGAAGAAGCAGAGCTTTGAGCAGGTATTCTAGATCCATAAATTTTATCATTATATAATAATAAATATCATTAAGAAGTCGTGTTACCTCATCTTTAGCAGGTTCAGGATTTTGATTCATGTTTTCACAATATTGATCAATTAAAAAAATTACACCATTTAATTTAACTCTAGGATCAAAAATAGCAGCTAAGTTATGCAATGGACATATCCTATTCCAATATTCATTCCATTTAGTTTCCATATTATGTATAATAGGCATTAAAACTTCATGATATCTATATCTTTAAATTTTTCACTAATTACATATGCTTTTTGTAAAAATGAACAAGAAGTTGGATAATAAATACCTGAAAGAACATTTGTAGCATCATAAAAAGTAACCAAAAAATCTTCTAAAATTTTACCTTGATTCCAATCAGCTTCAGTCAATGTAAATCCTAATCCACGCTCATTAATATAAGCACTTATAAGTTCTTATATGGATATGCATCATGTATCATGGCATAGGTACTATTCCAACGAGTTATTACATCAAGTTTAAATTTTTTAAAACGTTTACCATGATCTACACATAATTGTTTAAATTCTTGAAGTCTTGACCTTGAAGCATGAATAAAAGAAACTGCATTTCTAATTTTTGAAATAACCTCTTGAATTATGTTCATGCCAGATTGAGCAGAAAGATTTAATATATGACATGCACATCTAATATGAAATAATTGTCCATCTAAAATGGGATGCAAAGAGTCGTTTAATAATGCAACAGCAGAATTATTATTAGATGCATTATCAAAAGTAATTGACATTATTTTATTATTAATATTATATGAGCATGCAGTTTGATAAATAATATTTGAAATTTGTTGTCCTGAATGCGGAAAATCAAAAGCACGAAAAGCAATAATTCATTTATTTAATTGCCAATCATTATCAATATAATGAGCAGTAACAGAATAAAACATTACTACCTACAGATGCCGACCAAATATCAGAAGTTAAAGAAATTCTAGCATTTAAATTTGAGAGGCTTTCCGTTAAACTTTTTTCATTGCTAAAAGTTTGTCATAGCCACTCTTCTAAAGGTACGCCTACTAGTTCTTTTATAAGCAGGTTGTAGGCCTAATTGAACATATCTTTCAAAATTATAAGATTCAGATAAACTAAAAGGTAATTCATCTTGAACTATCCATCTTACCAGTAATTTTCTTTGATTTTCGTGGTTATATGCAAAATTGCCTACAAGTGATCCCTCTTGTATATTAAGGAGTCCTTGCTGACTGGAATCATGCATCCTATGACTCTCTTGATGTCTTCTTAGATGCCCTGTTCCCCAGTACTAGAACAACTGTAAAGTTTTGCACATTTTTTACATTTTGCTTTATAGACTCCATCAACCATAATTCTATCAAAATCAATCCAAACATTACTAGTCCTCTTACGAGAAGAGGTTTGACACTCACTGACACTAGCTCTAGATGGAACTTGGAGTTGGGATTGGGGTTGGGGTCCTTGGGGATTAGTTTTCTCACCCTCAGAAAAAGGGTGCATGTTAAAATTACTTTCGTTAAAAGATGCATATCTAAAATTTTTAATTAATAAATGTAAAAAATAAAAACTAACCCACAAAAAGGAATTGAGAAAAGATCAGAGGTGGAGGCGTGGAGCCGAGATTTGTGAGCTTCCTCTTGCGCTCTCGCCTCTCAACAAGAATTGACCTTGTAGCACTTGACTACTTGCTTGAGCACTTGCTACTTGTAAGAACACTTGCAAACTAAAAATTAAATTGCTAATCTACTAGAGCACTTGCTGGAAGAGAGAAATAGTAGTAATAGAGGAGTTGGTTTGGTGTGGTAAGAATGAGGGAGAGTTCATCTATTTATAGAATTTTTAATTTTTTTTTCCAAAACTACCCTTTGATATAGCCGTTATATGACTGTTGGGAGGGGTAAAATGGTCTAAACCCCTTCTAACAATCTTTAACGGCTATATAGCCATTAAAAACGGCTGGTATTGGGCCTATTAGCTGGTGCCTAGGCCGTGCCTAGGCACCAGGTGCCTAGGCACGGCCTAGGCACCATGTGGTGCCTGGGCACCTACCCAGGGTGCCTAGGCACCACGTGGTGCCTGGGCAGGTGCCCAGGCACCACGTGGTAGGTGCCCAGGCACCAAGGTGCCTAGGCACCAAGGCACCACGTGGTGCCTCGGCACCAAGGTGCATGCCATAGCACGGTCCGTGACGGGCTGTGCCAAATTTAATTTTTTTTCTGTGCCGTGCCTGGCACGACCCATTTGTTAATGGGCACGGGACGACAATTCTTAAGGCACGGTGGGCCTGGGCCGTGCTATGCCAGGCACGGCCCAGTGCCCACCACTAGTTGGGACTTCAATCTTTACTGGTGCAGTGATGGCATTCAACAAGCACAGGTATTTGAACAGTATCTTAGTATTCGCTTATTGATAATGTGCTTTTTCGTTGTTTGCTGTCATGAATTAACAGTTTGATACAATATAGGATTTGTTGGGAGTTTGTTAGATGAAAGAGTTCATCATGATTACAATCAATTTATGTTTGTTACAAGCTTTTCTATTCCAAATTTAAGGTTTTATAGATTCCATTGTGCCCAATCCTAAGTTGATGTGCAAGGGCTTTTTTTATTTATACAGAAGTCTGTGCTGAATGTGCCATTATTTTATATATGATAAATGAGTCTCCATTATATTGAATGGTAGGGCATACCATAATTCTTTCAAGATATTGATTTTTTCAGTAAAGATGAAGCACAAGTTTGATCGCGCTTCATATTTTTGATTTTGTTTCTAACTTTCTGGGACATTCATCAGATGTATGGGGGGAAATTGCTGTATCACTTCCATGCTATATTGGTCTCCCTGGGTCGTGGTCTTATGCATGCTCTAATATTACTCGGTAATTAAGTCTTGTTGCTTTATTTGCAGCTAACCTTTTCATTGAAAATGATTAAGGATTTATACTTAATTTGTATCACTCTGTTTAAGCTTAGTAAATGCTTCTGTAATTGAGCATCTTCTTTAGATTTGGTGTAGGAATCTAAACATAGAAGTTTATTTAAAATCTCTTTATCTGTTTTCAGTGAGTTCTTTCTAATCATATTAACATAAACATCAAAAATGCAAAATTTAAGCACATATGCAGAATTTTAGTGAGAAGCAACCACACCACCAACACTAATATAATGTTTAGTGCTTACTCATATATGTATCAAATGTCAAATAATAAAATAGCATAACAAATCCGTGCTGCCATTATAACAAATGCATGCATAAACAATGATAACCAAATGAAGGAAAAATGGACCAAGATGATTATTAATCAAGTTGAACGGGCTCTAAAAATATTCTGCTGTTTCATGAGGTGAGAGAAGCCAATATTTTGTAACTGTTCCCAGTTGGTAACCAGGAAAAACAAGGCTTGGCAAAGTCTGATTATTATGAAGCCGACAAAGCAACATTAGTAACCAACTTCTAAAGAGTGAAACAAATGGCATGAGTGCATATGTTAGTCAGAGGAGGTATTAGTAGGTGATTAACATGCTAGCATAAGTTTGAGTTGCTTGCTCTAGAAGAAATAAAAGTTGCCTCTGCAGGAAACTTTACTGAGGAGCTCTCCTGATGAAATATGCTTATCAGACATGATCAGATGTTTGTTAAATTTGATCAAAGAATTGAAAGACTAGGTAGCTTCTGTTGGAGATGAGGAACACAATAATGAAGCATATCAGAAACAAAGTGACAAGTAATGATACTGTAAACATGGATGAGAGTTTCAATCAAGAGACAACACCTGATTCATGTAGAGACAAGTTCTGTTGCAAGTTTCAACAATTCAGGAGCTAAAAAGGGCCTTTTACTCTGCAAAGTCTTCTCTAAGGTTATGGTTATAAGCATGACGTTATGGTCCATCTCCTTGAGTAGTTAGTGGTAAATAGAGCAAGAAAAGAAGATCCAACATATTTTTCAAGGTGGATTAGTGGTTGGTAGTGGCTTGTGGCCATTGTCCGCGGGGACCATGGTCTCAACCATACCTTCAGCCATTTTCCACTTCCTTTAATTTTTTAATGTCCTAAACTTGTATGAAAGTGTATAGGGGACAAAAATTTGAATTGTCCTAATCATCTTTAGCAGAATCATGAGCAGGATAGCCTCATCTGGAAGAAGGGCAAACACAAGTTGATGTGTTCACATTGAAAAAATTGTCAGACTGGTTTATCTTTAATGTATCAAAAACGTACTATTATTTCAGAATCAGCACTGATAATTTCTATAGGCAGTCTGACCACAGTGTCTGAAGTACTTTACCTGGGTTCAATTGTATAAAAATTTTAAAAAAATCTAGAGCATTGAAATCAGGATGGATGGTAGATTTTGTTTACCTTGTCAACTGGGTTAACTGGTTACCAGTCAGTGGTGTTATTGTAAATTTCTAAGGAAAAGATGGTCTTCTTGATTTAAAAAAGGAGAAAGGATTCATCTGGCTCCTTTCTTTCCTTCTTTCTCCTCTGCTTCCTTAAGTCTACTAGGGCTGCTGGCTGTTGAACTGCCCCCTGCTCGCACCCCACTCTCCTTTATTCTCTCTTCATCTTCCCCTACCTCTCCTTCGTTCGGTTTCAAGTCTTGGCGGGACATCCTATGGGATGCTGAGATGAATTGATGTCTTAAGCGTCGGAATAGAATTATCTCGCTATTGTCTTAGCATCCCAATCGGCACGCCTTGGAACATCTTTTGTTTTAAGTATCAGATGGCGGTACTTCCCAATCTATGGAAAAATTGAGACGGTTCCATTCCACATGATATAAAACCTTAGTCCTACCTGCTTAATTTGCTATGGTTGATTCACCATCATGCTCCCACCAGTTCTATCAATTGCTGGAGGTCTTCAATTGGTAAGTCCTCCCTCCTTTCCACCTCCTCTTTCTCCACCTCCATTTGCTGGCAGCAGCCCCCCCCTCTCTCTCTCTCTCTGTTCTCTTTCTCGGCTCAGACAGCTAATCAAATCAGTATTTGGTCTTCAATTCCAACGCTTATGTGATGTAGCATTGAGATGAGGAGAGTGAGAAGGCTGGGTAAAAGTCTTGGGTATCAATGAAAAATCCATTTACATGCTGGTACATCTTGTTATGTGTGAAAATTAACTAGACGGAACTATCTTTTGATCTTTGAAAGAGAATTTACATTCATTGGCAGTAAATTTAAGCTTTGCTTTTGACTTCAAAACTAATCAGTATGTGCATTGGATGCATTGAATTTTTTGTTTGTTTTACAAGTAAACTTTTGGTGCTTCTGCTTTCAGCTGTTCTACATGAAAATGACACTATCTGCCCTTGATCAAGGTTATTTACTCATGGTATTACCATCAATTTCAATTATTTGTTTGTTAGTTCTGATATGAACTCATTAAATGTGTTTGCAGTCCCTTTGTGATGAGGTGCCTGACAGAATTTTATTCCACATATGATGATGCTCTTTTAAGGTGGAATGGAGCTGATCTGTTGGCAAGAGTGATAAACAAGTTTTCTGCGGCTAAATCATACAGACAACTGAACATAACAATAGAACCTCCTATTAAATTTTACCCAATAAATTCCATGAATATCACAAGGTATGCTTTTTTCAGCTGCAATGATGTATGTTGAACCTTCTTGCTCTGTGCGTTTTAGTTTGAATCATTTGAGGCAGGGTCACAACTGGCCCTGCTGATAACTTCTATTATAGCAAATAGAAGAACAAGGCTGATTATCATGCCTCACTACCTGCTGCTAAAAGCAAAGCCATAACCTTGCAACAGACATGTGAATCATAATATAGGTCAGGACCCTGAGGAGCTGTTGAATTATGTATATGACATGCTGCAACTTAGGGTTGCCCCCATTTTTTGTTATTGTGAGAGTCAGAGGCTTCTGCTTTATGCCTCTATAGATCTTCTAGTTATTGGTTGCACTTTTGCTGTATACTCTCTGCAGGGGCTGCAGGAGCTAATAACTCATATTTTCTCAATCTGCACTGCTGTGAGCTTCTATTGCCAAAACTAGAGCTTTTTCATCAAATTTTAAAACTCGAAACCTGTTCATCCCTTTTGCCCCCTCCCCTGGCCCAAAGCAAGACCTGCTAAATTTTATCATCCCCGGTTCACAGTGTTAGGTTTGTTGTGCATATTAAACTGAACTAACGAGTTTTATGCAGGTATTTCGTGGCACCAGCTGATGATTCTGAGAGAGCCCAGCAAGACACTCTCCTTTGCAAGGATGCTGAACGAATCGATCACATTTCATTTCTGGAATGGCTTAACGTCTACACTGGTTCCTGAACCAAACAGCCTTGTAGAAAAGCTTCTAAACCAATACTGCCTTCGTTGTCTTGATGTGTTGTGACTTTTAGGGGACAACCTGACCTTCAACCACATTTTGCTTCAGCACTAGCAGCTGTCAATTATACATATCTTAAACAACATAAAGTTGTGCCACTACAAAAAAAAAAAGACTTATTATGATGAATTAATTCATCGCAATAAGTACAAAAGTCGCCGTAATAAGTTATTACGGTGATAAAAAATTCGTCGTAATAAAATCCAAAATCGTCATAATAATTTGTTGTCGTAATTACTTATTACGACGACTTATTTTCGCCGTAATAGGTTGATATTATGGTGAAATAAGTCATCGTAATAAGTTTTTATTTAAATTTTAAAAATATTAAAAACTTATTAAGACGACTTATTTTCGCCGTAATATCAACCTATTATGGCGAAAATAAGTCGTTGTAATAAGTAATTATTATTTTTAAAAGTAAAGAAAAACTTATTACAGCGATTTATTTTCACTGTAATAGGCTGATATTATGGCGAAAATAAGTCATCATAATAAGTAATTATTATTTTTAAAAATTAAAGAAAAACTTATTATG
Source organism: Calamus simplicifolius (assembly GCA_900491605.1). Classification (NCBI taxonomy): domain Eukaryota; kingdom Viridiplantae; phylum Streptophyta; class Magnoliopsida; order Arecales; family Arecaceae; genus Calamus; species Calamus simplicifolius. The sequence continues at coordinate 56,128 of UESW01001395.1, forward strand.
GTGACTTATTTTTGCCGTAATAAGTTTTTATTTAAATTAAAAAAATTAAAATTTTATTTTAATATTTTTTTTGTTTTGCATCTTTACAATAATATAATATAATATTAAGCAACGATATTAGAAATAATTTTCTAATATAAAAGTTTCACAAAAAATTTAATAGAAGTTTTCATTAATTTCAATAAAATCACCATATACAATGTTTTAGAAAATACATAATTAAAAAAATACATGTACTATGAAGGTGAGGTATGTTGGGATCTACTAGGGTGATATCCAGGCACTAGGCATAAAAGTAGTGAGCTCAGCAGTCGTCGCTTTTAGATCCTGGATGGTCTTCTGTTGCTGAGTGAGCTCATTCTGTTGCTGAGTTCTGTTGTTGAGTGAGCTTATCCTCTTGCTGAGCGATAAGCTCTCGACACTCATGTAGTTCAATCTTTAATTATGAGTTTTCAGAAGATGAAGAACTACATCTAATTCTCGATGTACCCTTCAGTAGTGGACCCCATCCCTTTTTATAACCAGAGCTAGAGCCTAAAACCTTCTTAAAACGACATCCTCATTGATTGGTTCTACTCCTGTGAGGAAAGTCGCTTTACTAACTGTGCCTACAATGAAAAGAAAACAAATTCAATATGTTTAGTATAAAATATTATATTCAATAATATTATATTTTTAATTGATAAAACTTACATGGGTTTCTTCAGCTTTTTCATTTATCCATTGATTTTTTTTTTGTTAAAATAAAGAGTACTCCAAAGATGAAGTCTTGATGACTCCTCTCCCGTAACATAATCTCTCTAAAAAAAATAATAATAATTTAAGACAATAATCTAATACAATTATTAATGTATCAATGTAATAATCTAATACAATTGTATCAATGTAATAATCTAATACAATGTATCAATGTAATAATCTAATACAATTATCAATGTATCAATATAATAATCTAATACAATTATCAATGCATCAATGTAATAATCTAATACAATGTATCAATGTATTAATGTAATAATCTAATACAATTATCAATGTATCAATGTAATAATGTATCAATGTAATAATCTAATACAATGTATCAAAGTAACAATCTAATACAATGTATCAATGTAATAATTTAATACACAATTATCAATGTATCAATGTATCAATATAGTTAGCTTACTGACTTTATTGATCTACAAAAAGGTCAAATCAACTAATTAAATGCTTGTTACTTACAACACCATATCTAATATTTTTAATTTATACAATTAAGAGTATGAATTAATTGAAATAATCTTAGCGTTTGGTTAACTCTCCTCGCTCTTCTTTTCTGAATATTTTTTTTGGAAGCTTGGAGACAAAAGGGGAGAGGGACACGAGGTGGGGCCAAGTACAACGAGCAGCCTTTCTCGGCTCTTTTCGTTTGAAGTGCTCCCTTCTTTCTCTCACATATGTTTCCAGAATGAAAGAAAATAATTTCAACAATGTTGTCAGCAATGCACCCAGTTACTACTGCAAGCAGGCCACTGGCTGAACCAGTGTTGATTGTTTCAGTGAGACCATTGACCGGTCACCGAGACATGAAGAGGCAAATGGTTTGCTAAAATAATAAATAATACGAGCAAGTGGTGAAACCCAGCCAGAAGCCAACTCCTTTTGCGTGGAAAAAATATTCCAGGTTGAAGCTTTCAAGATGTCTCTTGAGCCTAGTTGAACACTCTGCATGCTATGAGTGGTTCTAATTTCCAATGCTGCTCTTTATGATGATACAAACATTAGATTTTGTTCTTTTAGATATATATATTCCATTTCTTCCATATTACAAATACTAATTAATAAAATATAAAGATTGTAGAATTAAACATATGCCACTGTAAGCTCTTACATATATATATTTTTTTTCATTTTCATCTTGATATATCCGTTACCTTTAGAGCTTAAATCAAAACCCAACCAAACCAATCAAATCATCCTGTTGTAGTCAGCCCAAAAAGGATTATTCATCTACTTAATTTATTCCTTAGTTTACATATAGAGTATAGGTTGGATGTTAAAGGTTTCAAGAAAGAGCTCTTTACAATGCGCTTTAGCTTAAACATGAATGATTAAGAAGGGTTTGAATTGCAAGGATCAAAAAAATAACTCCTTGTAACATGTTTCCCTCAACATCAATTCGTTTGTTGGATCTTATGGCCACATATTTTTATCCTATATGAAGGTCTGAATTGAAGTATTATATTATGTAACTGATGTAAAAGTAAGCTCTCTCGTTGCATCCATTTGAATTGGAGGGACTAAGATAAACCAGTCAAATGAGGTACAAAAATGAGTGCAAGACAATGGAGGTCTTTATGATAACTCGACCTAGTGTCATGTGGACTTTAGAGAACGAGAGTTAGTAGGAATGAAAATGACTCCTAAGAAATTTGGGAGCGCAATTGGGTATAATTAAAGTTGTCAATTTCGTTTCGTTTCGGCCGTTTTGATCGAGACGTTTTGTTTCGGTAGCTTATCCGAAAAGATAAGTACTACATTTCGTTTCGAAAGATTTTTCGGCCGTTTTGATGCGTTTCGGCGTATTTCGGCCGTTTCGGCCATTTCGGTATATTTCGGCCGTTTCGGTAAAATATGTTTTGGAAACTAATTTATGAATTATTAAACCTTTCAGAACCATTTTAAAATATATATATAATATCAAAAAAAAATCCTAGTTACCCTATCCCTATTTTAAAAAATATATATATAATAACAAAAAAAATTCTAGTTACCCTATCCCTACGGTCGCATCTCTTAAAACTCAAACTCTTTATTTTTATATTGTTATTATTATTTATGAAGAATATGAATTATGAATAAATTTTTTTATATATATATATATATATATATATATATATTTCAACTCTTAAAAACTTTATTATTTAAAGAATATGAATTATGAATAAATATATATATATATATATATATATATATATATATATATATATATATATATATATATATCTGAAACAAGCCCGAACGGTCCGATACCAAATATTTCGTTCATAAGCTAAACCAAAACATAATCCGAAACGAAATTGACAACTTTGGGTATAATGCCTTGTGTATCGCGCGCTGAGTCCCTCACGTGCACGGTGCAGAATTTCAACAAACTTCAAACTTCTGCAGAAGCTTCTAATGGAAGTATAAACTACACATAAAGAACCAACTACATGTATGTACTATACTCTAGAAAATCATGGCAGAGCCACATAAGCAAATTCATCAGGACTGATAATGTAACTAATGATTAGAAGTTTGCACACTCATGCATGACCGGACAGGCAGATGGGAGTGACAGAACAGAAGCAGAACGAGTCGTTTTTATAACCGGTGCATTTTTGCACCGGTTTGACAGTCAAGGGGTGGGTTCCAAGATATTGCAGGGAAGGTGTTAAAGGGAAAAACGCCATTTGAAATGGCATTTTCTCGGTGCCATTTCATCTCCTGGAGGTCGGCCAAGTCAGCCAAGGAGCTGACATGGAAAGCCATGAAATCGCCACATGGTGTGGCGATTTCACAATAAGTGAAATCGCCACACGGTGTGGCGATTTCACTATTCTGAAATCGCCACACCATGTGGCGATTTCATATCAAGTGAAATCGCCACATGGTGTGGCGTTTTTCTCAGGGTTTTTAACCCCAGCTGCCTGATTCTCTTCTCTTCTTCTTCTTCTTTCTCCTCCCAGGCATCCGTCTGTTTCCATCTCCTGCTCGGTGGCAACCATTCCTCCTCTTTCCCGGCAAGCTCCCACTTCTTCCTCCTCTTACCTCTCATCGTCCTCACCTTCCCGATCGTTAACTGCAGTGAGTATTTAAAATATTTTTTGATAACCACAAATACCATGCCCTAAATATCTTTGCATCATATTCGTTTATTCGTTTAATGTGCTAGGCTATTAAAGTAAATGCAACTAGTTATTCAGATGCTGATTTTATTGATCATATAGATGATTAAATAATAATATTTGGACATTTAAAGTTTTCCTTTTGATGGCACCGTCATATCTTGGTTTGGCAAGAAAATAGATTACATTTATAGGCGTATACACAAGAGGCTTGATAAATTTATTATCATCCTTTTTTTTCAGATGAAAACTGTACGTGTTCTGCTATATTATGATGGATCAATTGAACATAGCGGCCAAGAAGGGATACATTATAATCAACCTCCACGTAAATGTTTGAAATTGAGCATGGGAACACGCTTTGCTGAGTTAGTTGATCAAGTACATACAGTTCTAACAATTCCAGTACAGAGATATATCATCAGATTGATGTGGAGATCTCCGACATTGAATCAAAATATGTGCTTCTTCCAATTGAGGACGATGACGATGTGGAGCACATGTTGACATTTCCCTCGAAGTATCCTGAATATCGGTGTATTGAAGTCTATGTTTTAAGGGATGATGTTCCAGAGCCATATAGTGTTGGTCATATAGAGAATGTTTATAATAGTTCTCCTATAGCCCAGCAGCAGGAACAGGTTAGGACTCATGTGGATTTTCCAATGATTGAGGAATTTATGCCAGCAGTGCAGAGTGATGATGTGGTAAACAATCAGTGTAATATTGATAGTCGGAGAATGGAGTCAGACGAGAGTGCAGATGATGACTATTGGCCTGAACATGATAACTCAGATAAAGAGTCAAATGAAGATGAAGAGTCATATGGAGATGATATAGTTCATGAGACTGGCTTTAGTTCCATTCCTACATATAGTCATCTAGAACATATTCCAACTCAGGTACATGATCACCAAGCCTTTGCAGATGAACAAGTTCCAGAATTTTATGATGAGTTGAATTGCATGATGGTGGATGTGTTAGTACTCTGAGAGAGTTACCCTTCAACTCTCAATTTTGGGATCCATCAATTACTGAGTTTGCTAAAGGATTATTATTTAATACTAAAGATGAACTAAAGAGAGCATGTGACATGTATCACATCAAGAAGCATCGCACATATAATGTGGTGAAGTCGAAAAAACTATTCTGGTCTGTGAGATGTGCCTCTTCAAGTACTACCCAACGGTGTCCGTGGAGGTTGCGTGCTACCAAGTTGAAGAAGCATGAATTTTTTGAGATCACAAGGTATGAAGGGCCGCACTCTTGTTTATTTAGTAATTTAACTCGGGATAACAAACATATACTTCTCAAGTTATTGCTATGCTGTTCGACACATTGTGGAGAAAGATCCAAGTGTGAATATTGAAGCTATTATAGCAACCATTGCAGAACAATTTCACTATACAGTGTCATATTCGAAAGCATGGCGTGGAAAGCAGAGGGCATTGATTGATATATTTGGTGAATGGGAACCATCATATGCAAAGCTTCCTAGATACATGCTTGCACTGTAGAATGCTAACCCTGGAACAGTTGTATGTTGGGATTTCTACAGTGAAGCAAGTTCTTCTGAACGTGTCCCGAATTATGTATTCTGGGCATTTCAACCATCTATTGAGGGGTTTCGGTATTGTCGCCCGGTGATTTCTATTGATGGAACACATCTTTATGGAAAGTACCGGGGGAAGATGCTGATTGCGACAGGCACTGATGTTGATAATAGGATATTTCCACTGGCCTATGCAATTGTTGATGAAGAGTGTGCAGCTAGCTGGAGCTGGTTTTTGCTGAGGCTTAGGAGGCATGTTGTGAAAGATAGAATGACATTTGTCTTATATCTGACCGACATCCAGGTATACTGAGTGTCATAGCTGATAATCTAATTGGATGGGCTCCACCAAGAGCTTATCATCGATATTGTTTGAGACATGTTTGCAGTAATTTTAACTCGAGATTCTCAAATGTTCAGTTGAAAAGAGCAGTCTGAAAAGCAGGGAGCGAACATCAGCTTCGGAAGTTTAACTTTTGTTGATGAAGTATATAGTATTCGCTCCTACATTACTGCCTGGGGTGGGGAGTTCAATCCAGTTCCACATGAAGACTACTGGTTGCAAACACCGATCACGTGCTTACCTGATCGGGATCGTCTTAGGTCGAAGAAAAGAGGAAAGCCAAAGTCAACTCGGATCCGCAACGAGATGGACGAGGTTCAGCCTAGAAGAACGACTCGATGTTCTATTTGCAAGCAAACGGGTCATTCAAGACGCCGTTGTCATAATGTAACTGGTGGTCCTTCAATCGTAAATTTATGTACTCTTTAAGTAAAACAGTCATTCTTGTGCCTATTATGTACTTCTCTCCGGAACAAGACTATATATTGCTGCATTAATGACGTAAATGTGCCTATGATCGAACATTTATGGATGCATTTTCTTTTGTAATGATTAGCATTTGATGATGTGAGTTTCTATTGAGTTTCGGTCTATTTTCGATTGAGTTTCGGTCGAGTTTCGATTGAGTTTCGGTTGAGTTTCGGTCGAGTTTCGATTGAGTTTCGGTCGAGTTTCGATTTTCGATTGATATTTTCTATTTCGCATTTGGCACTTAGGGAAATGCACAAAAAAATTTAGACTGAAATGTGTTTCTGTGGGGGGAGGGTTGGGGTGAGTCTGCTGAAATTTAAGTGCCCCAAAGGATGTGCCCTCGGTCTGGTACTGTGAGAAAATCACCACTTGGATTGGCGATTTCAGGGCTGAAATCGCCACTCCAAGTGGCGATTTCTTCCTCCTTCCTCCAAGAAGATGAAATCGCCAAATGAAGTAGCGATTTCTTTACTGAAATCGCCACTTCATTTGGCGATTTCTCAATTTAGGCAGCTGGATGGCAGAGGCGTCTGAAATCGCCACTTGAAGTGGCGATTTCAAGGCCATCTGAAATCGCCATTTGGAGTGGTGATTTCAATGCGACAGGCAGACGTACCTCCCCGGCGTTCCTCTTCTGCGAATACTCGTGTGGTAATGGGGACCGCATGCAAGAAGGCGATGGGGTATAGTGAAATGTCTCCATCATCTGATCAACATCGGCTCGTGTGGACTCCGAGACCTCCGGGAACAGTGTTGAAGGAGTTGTGCTCTGAACATGCCGATGTCCGACCACTGACAATGTACCATGAGCCATTGCCGTCGCGCTTCTCAAAATCTTTAGCCACTCATCGTCCACTGGGGCGGCTACAGCCCGCTCGAGCTCAACAGTCAGTTGTTGAAACCTCTCATGCTGCATATAATATGACAACAAAAATTTATATGAAAGCTTATGAAGTTGAAAGAAAAAGAGACCTAAACAAATTTATAAAATAGTACCAGAAACTCAAATGAAGTGCCTTCCCCTTCGTAGCCCCTTGTACTGTACTCATAACGGCCTACACATATTCGAGTGATGCTCTTAAACCAAGCCATATAATCGGGTGTGCATGGGAATCCTGCTACTATAGGCTCTCCCATAATCAGATGCTGACGCCGTGCATTCCATGTTTCAATATAAGTCCCGTGCATGGCGTCCCATACAACATTTGACCTCCCTCGTCTATCAATCTGATGAAGATGCAGCGAAGTATCGCATGGACATGGAATCGACTGCCGACATCCAAATTGACGAAGCACCCAGTCCGGCAAATGCCACTCAACTACATCAAAACATATCAGCGGGATCCGTGCCATCCAAATATCCAAACTTACCAAGCAGCTTGGAGATAAAATAGAGATAACTGCTGCCGAGTAAGGACACCATAAGAACTGCATAGAAAATATATAATTAAACCTTAACAAACATAATGAATCGATCTAATTGAATTCCATATTGCAAAATGACATACCCGTTGCTCACTATCATCTAACACATCCAATTGGTCCCTATAAGCATGTAGTGTATGGGTTGGAATATTTTTTATGTTATATCTAACGTGCCATCTAACCCCCACGGTGCACCTAAGTGCCAATCATCATCAGCATCCGAAGGTCTCGCCTCCGGAATCTCGAGTCTCGTGGGATGGAAAATAGGAAATCGTTCCCTTGCCCAAATCTGCATGTTTGGATAATTCAAATTGTTAATTAACAATAAAAATTACCTCGATCTCAAACATAAGAATAAAGTGTTTACCTGTAGCAATGGAAGATATCCTCCGATATCAGACTGAGTAGGGCTCGTAGCATGACACAGTGCTCTATATAAACCAGCCAGCGTTGCTGAACCCCAGCTAAGAGCGGCAAATGCCTCCAAGTCTTCCAGAAATGGCACATACATCAACTTAACTAAATTACCAGAGGTATCTGGAAGAATAACTCCACCAATGATTCGAAGAAGTTGTCCCCTCACGAACTGTTGGACAACCTCATCATCCACATCTTCGTCCAAGTGAAGGTCGCGATAGAATTGATCGAAGAATGCCAATCGAAAACGACCTTTTGGAAATGCTTTGACAGGAGGCTCGACACCAAATAGCCTCCCAAATATAGCCTACCACTCCGGAATAGTATGGCGCGGATCTAACCCAGTTACAGTAGAACCATTAATCCGAAGGTTACTTAAAATACTCACATCCTGTAGTGTAATGGTCGCCTCACCAAAAGGTAGATGGAATGTGTGGGTCTCTTGACGCCATCTCTCTACTAGTGCAGAAATAAGGCCAACATCCAGTCGAATCTGGCCAATCCTATATATGCTAAACATGCCGACATGATCTAGATAATACTGTACTCGTGGGTGCAACATTCCCAGTGTCTCTCTCCATATACGTGCATCATGACGACGATATCTAAGAACCAGTAACTCCTGACATAAAATAAATTAAATGATACATCCGCATTAACATAAACAAATGTAAATTATTTAAGGACTGTCGATCAATAATACATACCTTGCTCTGAAATATATTGGTTGATCTATGCATCTCTTGCAAAGTAAGAACAGTAGGATCACGAGGCCCTGAATCTAAGACATTATGAGCCATGTCTGACATAACAAGTTAAAAGAATTATTAGCTGACGGTATATCTCATTGCATCAATGTGTTTATAAAACACTTCAACATTAATACCCTTGTGCACCCCTATAAATGTAATTTAATTAGCAGAAGGCAAACAACTTAACATCTATAATCTAAATATCATAATTAGATACTATAGTACAAGCAAGATAAATATAATCTAATTTCTTGTAAACCAACAAATGATCAAACTTGGAATCTCCTTATCAAACTTTAAAACAGATATGAAAGAAAGATTTATGCTATGTGAAAATATTAATAAGCCCATGCAATATGTTCATTTCATTCTTTTAATTTGTAAATCCACGGCCGGCACCCTAGCATGACAGTGAAGATCCACGGCCGGCACCCTAGCATGACAGTCATGGGCCATTTGCATGGATCAAGGCAAAACAGATCGGGGCCATTTGGATCATTCGTGCCACAGATTATACAAAAAAAAAAAAAACTTACTTGTAATCTACCGGGAGGCGATGGCAGCGAGAGAGAAGAGGAGGAAGAAGGGGGATGATGCAATAAAGCTCCACTTGCCGCCGACCAGGCTTCGGACGATCGATTGGAATGCCGGGGAAACAATGCTTGGGAACGCCCGATATAATGAACTCGATTGGAACGGGTTCAAAGCGTGGAGAGGATGAAAATTTCTTTCGTCGAGCACTGGCACCGATCGGCCTCTGCTTTGTAGTTAGAGGCTAAGAAAAACGCCACATGGTGTGGCGATTTCAGAATAGTGAAATCGCCACACCGTGTGGCGATTTCACTTATTGTGAAATCGCCACACTATGTGGCGATTTCATGGCTTTCCATGTCAGCTCCATGGCTGACTTGGCCGAGCTCCAGGAGATGAAATGGCACCGGGAAAACGCCATTTCAAATGGCGTTTTCCCCTTTAACACTTTCCCTGCAATATCTTTGAAACCCTTGAAATGGCGTTTTCCCCTTTAACACTTTCCCTGCAATATCTTTGAAACCCACCCCTTAACTGTCAAACCGGTGCAAAAATGCACCGGTTATAAAAACGACTCGAAGCAGAACGGTGGTTGAGGAAAACAAAAGATTCGACTTGTGGGTGCTTATAAAATTCAGTGGATGACCTGTGAACTTCTAGTAAAATTAAAACATGACAAAATGGTGGATGCAATAGGGAAGAGTGAGTGACTAAATAAATGCAATAGGGAAGAAACAGTTGGCAAAAATTTGGCGCTTGTGTTGCAACGGAGAAAATTTTTGGTTGGGAAAAATTTAGCATTCCTTGAACAGCTTAAAGAAGACTAAAATCAACTGGAGAAAATTTTCAGTATCTCTCAACATATTCCTAACCTAACTATATTGCCAAGCTCAACCAAGGCAGAAAATAAAGAAAAGATGCATCAAAAGAGACATCAATAAACAGCTCCTGTTCTTCTTCCATCATTGTTTCTCTTTTCTCCCAAAAAATTGCAGACCCAAACCAATATCTTAAAAAAACGAATTCCAAAACCCAAATCCAAGGGGCTGAAAGGTAACCAAAGAACTAGAAAAGGGCAAGCAAATTACCTGACCCTGAGCCTGCTGGTCACCTTCACCTAGAGCTTTTCCCTCTCTTCCTTCCACTGGGAGGCGAACGAAGCTAACACACCGGCGATGGACTCGGGTCGATGGGGTGAGGTGGATATGCTGAAAGAAGAAACTAGCGGCGGCTACCCCTTCTCCTCCCTTCGTTACAAAGGAAGGCAAAGCCACCGGCGATGGATTCGAGTCGACGAGGCGAGGAGGTGGATAGCTGGAGCCTGGGAGAAGGAACGAGCGGCGGAAATGAAGAGGATTGGGAGCTAGGGTTGAGCAGCGAATGGAATAAGGGGGCGTCGGTTCGGAGCTTAACTTGGGTGTTTATTACGGCGAAATCAAATTTTGCCATAATAAAATGATTTGTTAAATAAAAAAATAAAAAAACAATATATTGTAGTAATCTATTACCATGAAAGTAGTTTTCATCGTAATAGGTCTCTCTATTACGGCGAAATCAAATTTCGTCGTAATAAAATGATTTGTTAAATTTAAAAAAAACAAAATAATAATATATTGCGGTAGCCTACGAAAGTAGTTTTCATCGTAATAGGTCTCTCTATTATGGCGAAATCAAATTTCACCATATAAAATGGTTTGTTAAATAAAAAAATAAAAAAATAATATATTGCGATAACCTATTATGACGAAAGTAGTTTGCGCCGTAATAGGTCTTTCTATTATGACGAAATCAAATTTCGCTATAATAAAATGATTTGTTAAATTAAATAATAATAATAATAATATATTGCGGTAATCTATTACGACGAAAGTCGTTTTCATCGTAATAGGCCTCTCTATTATGACGAAATTTAATTTCACCGTAACAAATAGTTGTTACGGTGAATTTAATTTGTATTTCGTCATTATAAATGAACATATAACGATGAAAATATTTCGCCGTAATAAGTTCGTCATAAAAACCATACTTTCTCGTAGTGTGCCCTGGGTGCTGAAATGGGAATTTTAGTTTTGAAACATGCAACTAAGTGGCCTGTTCTCTCTTTGCATGGCTGAACTAAGAAACTTAGTGCAGCATGTTACGTAAAGTTGAGGAAGTCAGTAGCTTGGCTCTTGACACCAGTTGCAGGAAAAGTTGTAAAAGCTTCAGGAACCAAAGTGGATCACAGTTTTGCTCATGGCTTGATACAGATGAAATTCAACCAAAGAAAAATGCCAACAGGAAACTCAACTGAATATTAATTAGATGCGATGTGATAGACTGCTTGCCCAGTTGGATTCAAGAGGAAGTCAGTGAAGTGTCTTGCTACCTGTTCTTTTGTATGATTGGTTGACTGCCTTTGCATGTGCCAGGCGTCTATGCCCAGTTAGAAAATTAGATCACTTTTAATCTTATCTCATTAGATATCTTTGGGTTGGTGAACTTTCTTATAAATCTGTTATACAAAGTGTATTCATTTGCTTTTAGGAGATTTTGAATGGATTTCATGTTTGTAAACCCAAGTTGGCATACTTAAGATTCTGTTCTTGAATGTAGATTTGATTATGGTAACTTGTGCCCATCTGTTGCTGCCGAAATCTGTCCTCCGACTCGGGCGCGATCGGGCTTCAGGATGGGCTCCCTTCTGGGTGGACCTGCAAAACGGTCCTCACGCGAGAGGCGTTGGGGGTGACCCTCCATGGAAGACCCTCTGACGCTCAAGTCAACGGGATCAGCAATCAACAAATGTGAGGAGAAGGCTCTCGCTGAAGAGTCTCTCCAGGATGGCCTTTCGAGAGCTCCGAGCAGAGCGTTAATGGTGGAAAGGGGTGAGCAGAGGTAGAGGGAGAGTGGGCCAGTAAGCAAGTGCGCATACCTGAGAAGTCGGGAGATGATTCTATTTATAGAGGATCACCTGATTCCTTGGGGGCATTGTAGGACTGAAAGCCGTTAGGATTCGAATCCAGTTTGTTATGACGTCAGTAAGATTCATATCTTGTTAGTTAGAGGATCGACGGCTGGGAGAGCTGGTTGATGTCTTGAGATTCAGAGACGGTGTAGGCTCCAGGGCTCTAGGCCACTCTCGAGTATGATTTTTGTTTAAACTCTCCACGCCAGATTCCACAGAGGTGCTTGAGTGCCCTGGTCTGATCGGGGCACGACGAATAGGAATAGCTCGGCGGAGGCTGAGAGACAGGGATAGCTCGGCTGAGGCCGAGAGATAGGAATAGCTCGGCTGAGGCCGAGAGATAGGAATAGCTTGGCTGAGGCCGACAGGCAGGGATAGCTCGGCTGAGGCCGAGAGATAGGAATAGCTCGATGGAGGCCGAGAGATAGGAATAGCTCGGCTGAGGCCGACAGGCAGGAATAGCTCGGCTGAGGCCGACAGGAAGTGAATAGCTCGGCTGGCGAGGCACGAAAGCTACTTGGAGGGGGTAGCCTACTCATTGCTACCTTTTGGATGGGATGGCTATGCGACAGGGTGCACGGGCTAGCCCTAGCCCGACGTCTTGAATTGTATGCACATTAATGCAATGATATTTTTACCCCTCATCACATGCCCCCCACTCCCTAGTCTGAAGTGTAACTTCAGATTTAGGGAGTAGAGTCTAGAATAATCCTATCCAGAAGGATTTGAAAAGGCGCAATGATGGTTTCGAAATTGATGGGTCGTCCATCCGCTCTCATTATCTACCGTTGCTTGAGGAGGAAACTCTTTCAGACTTTGCGAGCGGTGATTGGGGGAGCCTCACGTGGCAGGGTTTTCGCGTTCGTGGCACTCATTGCTGGAGCCTTGACGCTTAAGGCAACCTTTCGAAGCACTGTTTAAAGGGGAGAAAGGAGGCTAGAGCGGCGTTTCTCTACGACGCCTCTTTGTCCCTATCATCGAGACCCTTCTCTTTTCCCTCTTTTCTTCCCCACAGATTTACTTGTGTTTCGCTCCTTGGCTGGAGGACATGAAGGGCCCAAGCGATATTTCCTTGGAGATCTCTCTGGAGGACCTGGAGAGGATCTACCGACTTTACAGAGTCTCAGAAGGTGTAGTTTTGTATGTGCCGAAAGCCGATGATAAAGTTTCGACCGAATTGAGTCTGGGAGCTTTCTTCTATGAAGAAAGTTTTAGGGCCGACCTTCGATTTCCTCTTCACCCATTGGTTCAGGAGGTGATGAGGTTCTACAATATATGCCCAATAATGGTGGCGCCTAACAGCTGGCGCAATCTCATCGGATTTATCTCGCTTTGTAGTCGCGCTGGGGTGACTGCGACTCTCTCCATGTTTTGGGTTTGCCATAACCTGGTTTCTGGGAGGGGTTCCGAATGGTCGTATATTGGTCCCCGAAAATCGTTCAAGATGATCGTCGATAACCCATCCTTGATAAAGGAATGGAAGTCAAGATTTTTAATTGCCGATGGGAACATTGGCTCGGATTTTCCAAGGGGATGGTCGAGCTATGTAAAGGATCCAGGGATGCACCCGGAGTTGAGCGAACAGGCCGGAGAAGAGGGATCTGGCGATCCTTCGTGGTGGTCAGGTGGTGTCGGCTAGCACCTTGCTATCAGAGGATGCCCTCTTCGCCACCGAACTTAGTCCTATTGATTCACAAGGTGAGCATACTTTTCTTCTTTGTTCATGACGGCCAGCATGTCCGGCTATTTCCATTAGACTGACCCGTTTGGATGTGCTTCCAGCTGAGAGGTCGGCGTTTGTGGGCCAGATGAAGAAGGAATTGGGCAAGCGCCACAGGGGCTCCGACTCTAGAGAGAGGCATAAATCTGAGAAGAGGCCTCACCCTTCCGGGTCCCGCTCAAAGGGATCGAAGAAGGGTGGTTCCAGCCGCCCCTCCATCCCAATAAGAGAGGAAGTGGGGATGCAAATCAGGGTCGAGGAATCCTCTCTGCCTAAGGGAAGCAGAATGGTAGAGGAAACAGCTGAGGGGTGTTCGGAGAGAGTTGCTGGGATTTCTCCCATCCCAATTTTAGTCGTATCGGATGATGCAGAGGACACACCGCCGGTTGATCTGGCGGTCCCTTTGCAAGAGATACTTCAGGCATTGGTGGTGGAAAGTCCACCGCACGCGGAAGAGGCCTCCGCCTAGGTGGAGGGGCCAAGAGAGGCAGTAGCGGCTACCGGGGTTCTGACAGAGTTGCTTGCTGAGAGGCTGATGGAAGTCGTGGAGCCTTCCATCGAGGATCTCTCTTCCGCGGCTCCCTGGGGCATTATAGGAGAGGTCGGAGTTCAAGCGGAACCTACTGGAGATGAAGCGTTGATGGAAGAGGAAGAAGAATCGCATAGTGAGGGGGATATTCGAGCAGAAACTCCTTTAGTCAAGTCCGAGGTATTCGAGGCCGAGCAGATTAGAGTCTTGACAGAGAAGGCAGGGCGGACGGTTCCTCAGTCTGAAGCTCCTCAAGTCAACCCTTTAGTTGGGGGCTCTTCCACCCACAGTTCGGAGTTAGATGATATGCTTACCACTTTGATGAGGTCCGTTTTGCGTAGGGGAGAGGGCTCCTTTATGGACGAATCTACGATCGCGAATATCATCGACGTGGCCTTCCGCCATCTTGGAGCACCAAAGGATGCTTTCCTTTTGCTGGAAATCTGTAATGTCACTCTCATGAAGATGGCTTCAAATTACGCTGCTCGAGTAAGTCACTATACTGGGATTGTGGCTCATAGTTGGTCGGATTATAGCTTCTTACTTGTATTTTCTTTGTAGAGTTCTTTGGTCACAAGGGCATTGATCTGGCGCCTAAGTTTGGCCGTCGAGGCCTGTGCTCGGGCCAGGAAGGAGGCGACCGAACTTTGGGCAAGGATGCTTCCAATCGATTCGCTTTCCAAGGCCTTGGCGTTTAACAAAAAGGAATTTGAAAGGGTGAGCGAGTCCTTTCGTCTGGCGGCCGTGAGAGCCTCTCGGCTAGAAACTCAGGTCAAAGAGCTCCAGGGTTTTTGCGAGCAATCGAATAAAGCTTGCCTGGAGTTATCCCAGATCAAAACAGAGCATAACAACAAGGTTATGGCCATGCAATAGTATTTTGATAAGAGATGGGATCAGCTGAAGGCCAGTCATGCTGAGGATAAAAACAATTAGAGTAGGAGGCTTGAGGAGGAGGAGCGCAAGTGTCAGCAGCTGCGGGGCCAGCTCATCGGTTTGAACAAAGAACTCACTGAAATGGAGAATCGGCTGAAATGGTTGAATGAGCAGGTCCTCCGGCTCACCAACGATCTTGATTATGCTTAGCAGGACATTGGGGACAAGCAGTCATGGATTGATGACCTCGAAGAGGGCCTTCGCCAAAATCAATCGGCTAAGTCGGAGGCCTTGGAAAGGGTACAAGAACTGAGCGTCGAGCTGGCTTGGTGAGAGGAAGAGGTATGGTGTCTCTTTTTCGTTTGCCTTTAGTGCTTTTGTCTCGTTTGTGGGCATGAGCATTCCGATATTTTGTAGATGGGCGAAATTGAGTCCAAAGCACGGGAGCAAATTGATGCCCTGGGGGCGGAGCTATCCGCAAGTCGCCACATGAATCTCGAGCTTCAAGATTGATTAGCTGAAGCCGATGGTCGAGTTGCCTCAGCCGTGGAGGAATATAAAAATTTCACCCAATTTTCAGATGAACGTAGAGAAGCCTGTGCCGATGCATTTAGGTTTTGCGAAGAAGAAATCCGAGCAAAGATTTCTCAGGCACATCCCAAGTGGGATTTATCCTTTTTAGATGTCTAACCTTTTGGGCCCGTACCCCGGGGGCTGAAGAAGCCGAGTATGAAGATATTTCAGACATTGATCTTGATGCTATTCTAGGTTCTGATGAGGCCGCGACTCCCGAAGGACGCTCCAAGCTTGCCGCCGAAGGAACGATGACTTTTGAAGTGGGCAAAACAAGCCAGGCCTCCCCGAACATCAATGAGGATACCGCTAGGACTGATCCTGCCTCTGATCCTTGAGGGTTTCTTGTGTATTTTTTTCTTTTCGGATTTGTAGTTTGATCAAATTTCTGATGAACGAGTTTTTTCACCTCTATTTGTTTGTCTTTCTGGCTGATCTTTTACCTTAAGTTTTCTTCCGACTGCGAACGAATTATAACTCATTCGCGCTCTTAGGTCGGTTGAATTTGGGCTAGAATAAGAATTTCGGTCGAGGCCGAGATATAAGGATTACCCGGTTTGTCCGAAGTAGAGAATGGGCATGCTCAGCCGAGGTATAAAATGGTCTGGTGCTACCGAGGAACATAGTTCCAGTCTCGCTCGGAGCGGGTAAGGGAATTTGCCCTACCGAAGTATCGGATAGCTCGACTTGAAATGGTCAAGAATTGCAGGGGTATCCTAGTTAGAGCCAAGGTTAGATAGTTTGGCTTGCCCGAAGTGGAGAAATGGGCATGTTTTCAGCCGAGGAACACGAAGTGGCTTTGTTGGAGCGTATTTCTCCTTTGTCAGGGGCATTTACTCCATTGGTCTTTTCCAACACAGGTCTTTTAGTGTACGTGACAAGCAATCGATCGCCATTGGATGGCATCGTTTTCGGAAGGGATTTCCCAGACCTGCCCGTATCCCAATGACCTGCAGCTGATCTCATGCAATTAAGGTTTTTGATTCGAGATCAGGTGAAGATCTCTTGTCTTTCATCATGGCTTGGGAAACGCATTTGGCGCACTCTGGGAAATAATTCTTTTCCTCTGCCCTTCAACATGGCAATGAGGTATGCTGTTTCAAATTTCGGGGGCTTATTTGCCTATAAATTGGGGGAAATGGGCTGTGTTAAGCTATCTCTCAGGACTTTGTTCTCCTATGAAAGCTCTCATGATGTCTATGTATCTGAGGTTGAGAGTGAAGAGACTGAGTTCTCGTTTTGCAAGTCGACTTCCCCCGGATAGCTGGGGTGATGAAGGAGCCGCTGAAAAGTAGACCATCCTCAAGAGAGGAGTTTCAGAGATCATATGAAGAGCGCATGGGAGGTCCGCAGAGACCATATGGAGAGCGCACGTATGCGCTCTCTGTGTGTCCTTTGCCACTTGCCATGGGGACCGTCGGAGATGCAAAGCATGCATATCCCCATGGTAAGGATGAAATTTTCGTTCTCCCTCAGACTGTGTCCCTTAGCTCATCCGGCTGGGGGATCTTTTGCCTGTGAAGAGGGAGTTGAGAGCAGTATTGGTATGCTTGTCCCCTATCTTTCACAGTCGGGCAGCGTCCAGCAGCCCAGCATTCCACCCAGGGGAATGCCTCCCGGCATCGGCGTCCACAGGTCTTCCTTCTGTTCTTGGATCTCTTGGTTCATCCGAAGGACCCGTGGGAGGCCGGCCTGGCCCTAACCAGTGGTTCAGCACGAGCTGACTGGATCGTCTGACTACTCGGGTCAGGTGCCGAAACATCATTATTAACCGAAGCTGACTGAAGCAGTCCGACCGAGCTATTTACTCGTTTTTGTTTCCTGTGCCATGATGCACTTGTAATGCCTCTTAGGAGGTTGTAACTCTTTTCCATTGATGAAGAAATAAAGAAAATTTTATTCTTTCTTCTTTTAGCACCTGCTTCTTTTTCGATGTAATTGTGTTTGAGAGTTACTACTCCCATATTATGCTTTTTGTGTCATAGCATATCTCGACAGTGTTCTTGGTACCTTGTTTTTGATAAGACCAATGCTCGGTCCTCAGCGGAGGAAAACGTTTGTCCCTGTTTGGGTCAGAGGAGAACCTGGGCGGTCCTTGGGACTCATGCGGTAAGCATGATCCCGTTTGTAGAACGAAGCAGGTATTTCGCTGGAAAGAGATAGCTCGTATGTCTTTATGGTTGAGTAGAAGGAGATTGCTTACTTCTGCCGAAGTATCATAGGATGTCTTAATTGCGTCAGAGAGTTTGAGAGATTACTCGTCTATATTGGAGCTTTAGATAACATTTTAAGGATATGCCATTTGACTTGGCCGAGGTTTCAGATAATCACTCGGTTGTAGCCGAGGCTTCGGAACATCGCTCGGTTGTCGCCGAGGCTTCAGAATATCACTCAGTTGTTGCCGAGGTTTCAGAATATCACTCGGTTGTTTTACTTGGCCCCGTCAAGGTATGAAGATCGCTTGGTGTTTCCAAGGATTTTTTGATAGTTTACTTGGTCCTTACTGCAATTATGGATTCAGGCGTGGACAGCCAAAGAGGATGGGGGCTACCTGAGCGATGGAGAGGGCGCCCGAAGCCTGCAAATCGGTCACTCTCGAAGAGGGCGAGCTATGTTGCTTAGTGTTGGTCGCTGATGCACTTTTTCCTCTTCTCCGCATTTTTTCGAGGATGCCTAATTCGAGGAAGTCTGGTAGACTTTCGAGGACATTTACTTCGAAAAGGTCTAGAAAATCGGAGGGAGTCTAGTCCCGAGAAGGGAGCTCCTTAAGCGCCTCAATGTTATTAATAATCCTCTTCGACGAGGGGCGAAACTCTTCGTTTCCCGCGAGCGCCCACTGAAGTGGCGACGTGCGGCGAGTTTCCACAGGCTGAAATTAATGGCTCGAATGATCAAAATATTCACCAGGAGTAGTTTTAAATACGGATGAGGATGCCTCTGTTAGTTATCTTTTCAGCCGATCTCCCAAGAGTTTCTGGGTTCTGAGATGGCTTCTGGAGGTGTGGGGCGATCGACTGAGGTGCCAGGCGGTGGCGTTAATGGCCATAGGGGGTCCGAGGGAAGCCGCATTATGGTAACATTTGATGGGGAGGTCCTGACGTCAATGTTCGCGGATCACGAGCGGCTTCAGAGGGCGGCTGAACAATATCTGGTCGTTTCTATGAGGGAAGTTGATCTCCTTCATCGTGCCAACAGCCGGCTGGAGGGGAAGTAGTATCCCTTCGACGACAGATCGCCGAGTCAGCTCGGCGTGGGGAGGGCTTGGCGGCTTCCGGAGAAAATGATAAGCCCCAGTGAGGGCTCATATACCTGTTTCTTTCTTTTTGCCCTTTTTGTGATGAATGAAAAATAGGATTTTCACAACTTTTGTATTTGCTGTTATTTCAAAAATGTTTGTTCTTATCACTCGGACTTGGCCTAGATTTGTGATAAGTAACGCATTTCGGCTTTGGCTGAGGCTTTCAGTAAGTAACGAACATCGGCTTTGGCCGAGGCTTTTACTTTTCGACGCCGGCCGGGGCTTGTAAGCTGCCCGAATCCGATGGAAGTTTTCTTTGCTCTTCGGTCCGGCCGGGGCTTGTAAGTTGCCCGAATTCGAATGGAGTTTTCTTCGTTCTTTGGTCCAGCTGGGGCTTGTAAGCTGCCGAATCCGGATGGAGTTTTCTTCGCCCTTCAGTCTGGCCGGGGCTTGTAAGCTGCTCGAATCCGGATGAAGTTTTCTTCATTCTTTGGTCCGGCCGGGGCTTGTAAGCTGCCCGAATCCGGATGGAGTTTTCTTCGTTCTTTGGTCCGGCCAGGGCTTGTAAGCTACCCAAATCTGAATGGAGTTTTCTTCGCTCTTCAGTCCGACCGGGGCTTGTAAGCTGCCTGAATCCAGATGAAGTTTTTTCTGTTGGTCCAGATGGCAACCCAAGAGGGGGGTGAATTGTGTTCTTTAAAAATTTAAATTCTATTTTGAATTAGATAGAATGATGCCAAAGTATGTAAGTGAATGGAGTTAATCGAAGCTGAGCGCAGGCAGTTAAAGAAGAGAGAGAGAGAATCAAGACATTATAAACACGCAGATTTTATAGTGGTTCGGTGTAACCAATACCTACGTCCACTCCCAAGTAGCACTTGGGTCCATACTATAATCTCCTTGATTACAGCGAGTTGTTTTGCAACCTCATAACTCAAAACTTATTATTTCACCAGGATCACAACGAACCCAGCTGGTTTTTCGGGCTCACCAGCACACAACCCAAAACACAAGCTGTCCTTAGCTTGTCCCGAGGTATAGTACCTCCACTAATTCAATCCCTTGATTGAACTAGCAAACAATAATAAAAATGAAGTTTACAACACAAGATAGCTCCTTAAATGAGCAAATATTCAATTAAATAGACAAGGTTAGAAAAGCCTGATTGAAGCTCATTGAATGTGTGCTTTTCTTCTTTTTCTTTTCCTCTTTTCTATTGAAGGATTGAATCGGGCCTCAGCTCAGATTCTTCACAGCAAGCTCGGATGAGAAGATGAGGATTTGGGGATTTTTGCTCTCTTTCTTCTTGGGATGGAAATCTCCTTGATTTTCTCTTGAAAAGCTTTTGGATCTCTCCTTTGGACTCTTTGAGATTGATGGATTTGCTCTTTGAGTTTTTCCTCTGTTTTTTCCTAGAGATCTTTCAGATTTTTTTTTGTCTGTCTCTTCTCTATTTTCTTTTTCTTCTTTTTTCCTTTTTATAGATCTCTTAATCCAGATTTAGGTGGGAAAACTAGCCGTTGGAGATGTTTGGATTCTTCTACACACAAGAAAATAGCCGTTAGAGGTTAGGTGACAAAATCTTACCGTTGGAGTCCGTTCTGACAGATAAAAAGTCTGTTCCTGATAGGTTGGAGTCGGCTCCAACTTTTCAGGTGTCGGCTCCATGACGAGTATCCAAAAATAGAAAGTAAAAGTTCATTGAGGAGTTAGCTCCAAAAAAGTTGAGTGTCGGCTCGCCGCTTTCGGGTGTCGACTCCGGAATCCATAAGGTGTCGGCTCTAGAAATGCTCAAAATAACACACTCTATTCACAGGTTAGAGTTGGCTCCAGAGACTCTAAGTGTCGGCTCCCGAAATCTTGGTGTCAGCTCCCGAAAACTTGGTGTCGACTCCGGAAACTGAAACATAATACACTTTTGGTGTCTCAGGTTGGAGTCGGCTCCGAAACTCTGGGTGTCGACTCCAGACCATGCCAAAAAGTAGGAAAACATCTGATCTGCCATGGGGTCGGCTCCAGACCATCTAGGTGTCGACTTTAGGCTCTGAATTTTGAAAAAATACTTCTGGCATTTGATTCAAAACAAGTTTCTTTATACATTTTGATTGATCAAATATTTTGAATGCCTAAAACCCTTGTTAAATCTATTAGAAACATAATGGATATACTCATGTCATTTATTAATCATCAAAATCAATAATTGGGTCAACAATCTTCCCCTTTTTGATGATTATAAAAACATTGAGTATATGCATGATTTAAATAATAAGGTTTTCAAATCAAATTTCTTAAATATTTATCCCTTACAGATAAGCTCCCCCTAAATGAGGTAGCTCCCCCTATGATACTCAATTTAATATCTATTCTTCTCTTTTGAATAGAAAACTTTTAATGTTTGATACCAATTAATCAGTCATATCAAATTTAACATGTATTCTCCCTTTCTTTTGATACATATATGACAATTGCTTTTCCCTATATGCAATTAATTAGATGCCAAATTAAGCTTATTTGTTTCAATGCATCTATAAATGCTAATTACTTTTCCTTTTTGTAACTTTCAATGCATATACGATTAGCAATTACTTCTCCCCCTTTTTTGTAATCAACAAAAAGGATACAAAGCTTGAAGTAAAATAACAAAGTTGATAGATGCTTCAAAGATCAAATAACATTCATTAAGTTTCAAAGAAGTTCATTACACTATAATGTCAAACATTACATCAGATTACAAAAAAAGGCTTCATTACATCAAAATAATATTAAAGATTTTCATTAACATAATCAAATATTAGTTCTAAGAAGTCTTTGCAATTCTTCTATAATTTTTCCCATCCCATCACTTTGAGTCCTAACAAATTCCTTTAGTCTTCTATCAACAAATGCACATACAGTCATAATCTTGTCCTGAAGCTCAGCATTACATTTGGAGTAAGTCTCTGAATCTTCACCAATATCTTTAAGTTCTTCAAAAATATTCTTGATATCATTCCTTAAAGATTCTGCGGAGGCTCCAAGGGTGGATTCAATTTACCAATTCGATCATCCAAAGAGTAATACAATTCTCTTAAGTTCATCAAACTGTTATCAATCTCTATTTTCATTCTTCTTTGTGAGTAGCAAATAAACTTTTGAGTTGCTCTAACTGAATATCTGAAAATCCAATAGATGACATAGGTGGCGGTATAGGAGCTGGAGCAGGAGCAGGAGGAGGTGGTGAAGATCTGTTAGGCTCTAATGAAGGATGCCTCACTGATGGACCAACCTCAGATGGTGCAGAAGTCCTAATCTCAGCGGCTCTCTCATCCAGATGGCCTTTTCTCTCCCATTGACCATTCACTTTTACGAATCCCATCCTGTGCACAGTAGCCAAGCTATAATAATCTGTGTCTAAGGTTCTTTGATGGCTCATTGTCAGAAATCACAATACCTTGACTTCTAAAAACCATAGTTAAAATCATCCCATAAGGAAAAGAAGATCTCCTTTTGCCCCCGGCCTCAGCCATATACCATATCATCATCCCAGCAAGATTAATCAGCTGACCCGTCAAGACACTGTCCATAACCACAATGTCTCGTTCTGAGACATACTCAAAATGGCCAGTCTTGGGGAATAAGATCCTACTACAGATGTTGTGTAATAATCTAAGCTCCAAGGGCAACTGATTAGCCCTTACTTCTTCAAATTCAGTTACTTCTCTACCTAACATCCTTGACAATGCATCATATCTTTCACTGTGAATATCAGCTACAAGCCCAGTGACAGGGATGCTCAAAAGATTTCCTAAACTTTGAAATGTAAGATGAACTCTCTTCCCTCTTACAGAACTGATTATCCCACCATCTCCCCTTGATAAATTAAAGTAAAATTCTTAACTAGGGCTGGATAAGTGGGAACATCCAAAGAACATACCTTGTCCCAGCCGAGCTCTTTAATCTGTCTTCCAATAGAAAAGCCCTCGGTCTCAAAGAAATCAAAATCCACTTTTCTTCCCATAGTAATCACACGCCCCGCAAGGGTATCTACCTGAGGAGAGGAGTGGCTAGGGTTATCCGAATGGGTTGAAGAGGAATCATCGCTTGGGGATGGCTCACGGACGGGACGCCGAGCCGTACGCTTCCAGGTGGTTACGGGAGCACCAAGGACCGATCCCCTATGCTTAGGTGCCATATAAATCTTAGGGAATGGTTGATTTGAGGGAGTTTAGGCTTTGGGAGGTTTGGAGAGGTTTTGGATAATGTTTGGAAATGATTGGAAATGAGAAGGTGTCGACTCTGCCCTAATAAAATTAATTTGGGGCTATCAGGTGTCGACTCTCGCAAAGTCGGGTGTCGACTCCAAGTCACTAACACAGTTAGCGCTCGAACTGGAGTCGGCTCCGCTTAATCGGGTGTCGGCTCCAAGGTCCAGACAGAGAGTGACATAGACAAGGTGTCAACTCCACAAATTGAGGTGTCGAATCCATAGATAGTTTCAGAGAAAAATAACAGAGTTTCAGACATCCGAAACTAGTAGAAATAAACTCAATAAATTTTGATAAAATCTTTGGAATATGCTGAATCAAATTACTCAAATGTCTAGATAAATTGTCCTTAAAATCATGAGAGAAATCTCAAAAAATTGATGAAATTTAGATAAACCTTCCTTAAGAGTTTCAAAATCATTCCAAAGGATCACAAATTCCTAATTCACCTCTAAGATAACAAAATCTCTCTTCACTCAAAGGTTTTGTAAATATGTCAGCTAATTGTTCTTCAGTACTAACATAGTCAAGATAAATTTCACCATTAGCTACATGTTCTCTAATGAAGTGATATCTAATTTCAATGTGTTTAGTTCTTGAATGTTGGATTGGATTCTTAGTTAAATTGATTGCACTTATATTATCACATCTAATAGGAGTTTTATCAAGTGTTATGCCATAATCTTCAAGTTGTCGCTTAATCCAAAGGATTTGAGCACAGCAACTTCCAGCTGCAACATATTCTGCTTCAGCAGTAGATAATGCAACAAATTTTGCTTTTTGCTAAACCAAGAGATTAAGTTACTTCCTAAGAATTGACATGCACCACTTGTACTTTTCTATCTAGTTTACATCCAGCATAGTCAGAGTCAGAATATGCAATTAAGTTTAGTGTTGAGTCTCTAGAATACCATAATCCTACATTTTTAGTTCCACTTAGATATCTTAAGATTCTTTTCACAGCAATTAAGTAAGATTCTTTAGGTTCTGATTGAAATCTAGCACATAGACAAACAGCAAACATGATATCAGGTCTACTTGCAGTTAAATAAAGTAGAGATCCGATCATACCTCTATAGTATTTTTGATCTACTTTCTTACCGTCTTCATCTTTGTCTAATTTGCATGAAGGACTCATAGGTGTTCCAAGGGGTTTGATTGATTCCATTCCAAACTTCTTGAGAATTTCCTTTGTATACTTTGTTTGGTTAATGAAAATCCCTTCTTTGCTTTACTTGATTTGAAGTCCTAGGAAGAAGTTGAGTTCTCCCATCATGCTCATTTCAAATTCACCCTGCATTAACTTAGCAAATCTTGACACAAGAAATTGTTAGTAGCACCGAATACAATATCATCTACATATATTTGTACTACTAATAAATCTTTGTCTTTTCTTTTCAAAAATAAAGTTTTGTCTACATTTCCTCTAGTGAAATCATTTTCAATCAGAAATTTGCTTAACCTATCATACCAAGCTCTAGGTGCTTGTTTTAAACCATATAGTGCTTTGTGCAATTTAAAAACACGATTTGAAAATTCATGATCTTCAAAACCAAGTGGTTGTTCCACAAAAACTTTCTCATTTATAAAACCATTTAAAAATTCACTTTTAACATCCATTTGAAATAAATTTATGTTCATATGACATGCAAATGCAAGTAGTAATCTAATTGCTTCTAATCTAGCTACAGGTGCAAAAGTTTCATCAAAATTAATTCCTTCTTCTTGATTATATCCTTTTGCAACTAATCTAGCTTTATTTCTAATTACTATGCCATTTTTATCTAATTTATTTCTAAATACCCATTTAGATCCTATGACTGAATGATCTTTAGGTCTATCAACTAAGGACCATACATTATTCCTAGTAAATTGATTTAATTCTTCTTGCATAGCTAGCATCCAATTACTATCTTTTTCAGCTTCTTTAACAGTTTTTGGTTCAATTTGAGATACAAATGCAAGATGACTATTGATATTCCTCATAGATGACCTAGTTCTTACTCCTTGAGATGGATCACCTATAATTAATTCCTTTGGATGACCATAGGCATATCTCCAATCTCTAGGATGATCTACCTCATTATGATAGTATCAATAACATCAATCCTAGGTGAATCATCATCTTTAGCTTCTTGTTCATGATATGAAGATACATCTATATTTAATTTTTTAATGTCTCTTTCTAATATGTTTGTATCTTCCTCATCATCAATCTTTTCTGAACTTGATGCTAAAGATTCATCAAAAACTACATGAATAGATTCTTCTACAATTAGTGATTTCTTGTTAAATACTCTATAGGCTTTACTAGTTGTAGAATACCCTAAGAATATGCCTTCATCAGATTTTGCATCAAATTTTCTAAGATTATCTTACCATTATTATGAATAAAAAATTTACAGCCAAATGTATGAAAATAACTAATGTTTGGTTTTCTATTATTCCATAATTCATAAGGAGTTTTCTTAAGAATTGGCCTAACTAAGGCTCTATTAAGAATGTAACATGCTGTGTTTATAGCTTCCGCCCAAAAGTATTTTGGTAGTTGGCTTTCGCATAGCATGGTACGGGCCATGTCTTCTAAAGTTCTATTTTTTCTTTCTACAACTCCATTTTGTTGTGTGTCCTAGGTGCGGAAAAATTATGATGAATACTATGTTCAATGCAGAATTTTTCAAACAAATGATTTTCAAATTCTGTGCCATGATCACTTCTAAGAGACACTATGGTGTTATTTTTCTCATTAGTGACTTTCTTAAAAAACTTTAAAAATATTGAGAAAGTCTCATCCTTATGAGCCAAAAATAATACCCAAGTGTATCTAGAATAATCATCTACTATCACAAGACCATATTTCTTTCCTCTAGACTAGTAGTTCTAGTAGGTCCAAAAGGTCTATGTGAAGTAGCTCCAGTGGCCTAGAAGTAGAAATAACATTTTTAGATTTGAATGAATTTCTTGTTTGTTTTCCAAATTGACATGCATCACAAATTCTATTATTTTTAAAATCTAACTTTGGAATCCCTTTAACTAAATTTATTATTATCAATTTTGAAATTAAGTGTGTGCTTGTATGACCTAGTCTACGATGCCACAACCAACTAATCTCATTTACATTAGCATTATTAGCAACTAAGCAATGATTACCAATAGACAAATTGTCTAAATCAATTAAGTATACATTGCCATTTTATTACCAACAAATACAATGCTATTGTCAATGGAATTAGTGACAGTGCATATAGAAGCTTCAAATGAAACTTTGAAACCTCTATCACACAATTGGCTAATACTGATTAAGTTATGCTTTAAACCATCTACAGAACATTCTCGATGAAAGTAAAGGGAGTTATCTAAATTTTACCAAATCTCATAATCTGGCCTTTACCATTATCTCCAAAAGTGACAACTCCTCCTCCTTTATCTTCAAGGGTGATGAATTTATCCTTGTCACCCGTTATGTATCTTGAGCAGCCGCTATCAAGATACCATTTTCATTTTGATCTTTTGGTCGCAAGACACTCCTGCAAAGTGATCAAACTTTCTGTTTAGGTACCCAAGCTTTCTTGGGTCCTTCATGGTTAGTAGCAATAAAGATTGTTCCTCTTAGAACCCATATTTTCTTTCCTTTACTACTTAAATTCTTGTTAATTTTCTTAAAATTACATTCAAAGGCTTTGTGTCCCTTTTTGTTACAACAATGACATGGAACTTCATTTTTATCTTGTTCTTTTCTAAAGAAGTTTTTGACATACTTTTGTTTTATGTTAGGCCTATAACCTAAACCAGCCTTATCAAATATAGCTCTTTGATTACTCAATAATACATTAAGTTTTTCAAAACTATATGTAAATTTATCAACTATATTTTTATATTTATCAACTTCCTTCTTTAATCTATCATTTTCATTGAAAATTGATCCTTTTTCTTCAATCAAAACTTCATTTTCTGATTTCAATTTTTCAACATCATGAGTAAGATTATCTTTTTCAAGATTTAAATTATCATTTTTTAAAGATTTATTTTTCTTTTTCAAAGCTTTAAAATCATCAACTAGTTCATTGAATGCTTCAAACAATTCTTCAAAAGTAAAGTCATTAGCTTCGGTACTTACCTCATCATCCTTATTTGCCATAAGACAAATATTTGCAACTTCCTTTTGTTCCTCCTCGGAAGAGGATTCATCGCTGTCGCTCCATGTTGCAATGTATGCCTTTTTCTTCTTCTTGTAGGTCTTTTTTAGTTGAGGACAATTATATCTAAAGTGCCCCGGTTTCTTACACTCATAGCAAATTAGGGGATCTTTCTCTTTGTCTTTGTCCTTATCCTTTTCTTTATCTTTTTTGCCTTCCATCTTAATTCCAGATTTCCTTTTATGAAAGGGTTTCCTTCTTCTCATGAATTTCTTGAACTTTCTATCAAGAAGAGCTATCTCATCATCATCTTCATCCTCACTGCTGCTTTCCTTAATTTCTGCAGCCTTAAGAGCTATAGTTTTCTTCTTTTTAACTTCTTCCTCTATGTGCTGCTTCATGGTTAACTCATGGGTCATTAGTGATCCAAGTAGCTCCTTCAAAGGTAAAGTGTTGAGGTCCTTGGCTTCTTGGATTGTTGTCACCTTTGCTTCCCATGTCCTTGGAAGTGACCTAAGAATTTTACGAACCAATTCAGAGTTAGTTAGGTCTTGCCAAGACTTTTTAGACCATTTACAATATCGGTGAATCTAGTATACATGCATGCTATAGTTTCAGTTTGTTCCATGCTAAACAATTCATACTTATGAACAAGAATATTAATCTTAGATTCTTTAACTTAATTTGTACCCTCATGGGTAACCTCTAATCTATCCCATATTTCTTTTGCGGAATTACATGTAGAGATACGATTAAATTCATTTGCATCTAAGGAACACTATAAAACATTCATGGCCTTAGCATTGAGCTGAGCCATTTTCCTATCATTATCATTTCAATCCCTTTCGGGCTTAGGAACAATAGAATCATCAATTATGTGTGTGGGTATGCTAGGTCCATTAATTATGACACTCCATAATTCATAATCTGAAGCTTGAATGAATATCCTTATTCTTGCTTTCCAATATGAATAGTTGGAACCATTAAACAAAGGGGGTCTATTAGTAGAATGACCTTCGGCGAATGAAGATCCAGCTTGAGCTGCCATTTGGATCTATAGCTCTAGATCGTTGGATCAAACAGGAAGTGAGCACTAGCTCTGATACCAATTGTTGGCCCAGATGACAACCCAAGAGGGGGGGGGGGTGAATTGGGTTATTTAAAAATTTAAATTCTATTTTGAATTAGATAGAATGATGCCAAAGTATGCAAGTGAATGGAGTTAATCGAAGCTGAGCGCAGGCAGTTAAAGAAGAGAGAGAGAGAAATCAAGACACTACAAACACGCAGATTTTATAGTAGTTCGGTGTAACCAACACCTACGTCCACTCCCAAGTAGCACTTGGGTCCACACTATAATCTCCTTGATTACAGCCGAGTTGTTTTGCAAGCTCACAACTTAAAACTTGTTGTTTCACCAGGATCACAACGAACCCAGCTAGTTTTTCGGGCTCACCAGCACACAATCCAAAACACAAGCTGTCCTTAGCTTGTCCCGAGGTATAGTACCTTCACTAATTTAATCCCTTGATTGAACTAGCAAACAATAATAAAAATGAAGTTTACAACACAAGATAGCTCCTTAAATGAGCAAATATTCAATTTAAATAGACAAGGTTAGAAAAGCCTGATTGAAGCTCGTTGAATGTGTGCTTTTCTTTTTTCTTCTTTTCCTCTTTTCTCTTGAAGGATTGAATCGGGCCTCAGCTCATATTCTTCACAGCAAGCTCGGATGAGAAGATGAGGATTTGGGGATTTTTGCTCTCTTTCTTCTTGGGATGAAAATCTCCTTGATTTTCTCTTGAAAAGCTTTTGGATCTCTCCTTTGGACTCTTTGAGATTGATAGATTTGCTCTTTGAGTTTTTCCTCTGTGTTTTCTTCCTTGAGATCTTTCGGATTTTTTTTGTCTGTCTCTTCTCTATTTTTTTTTCTTTTTTTCCCCTTTTTATAGATCTCTTAATCCAGATTTAGGTGGGAAAACTAGTTGTTGGAGATGTTTGGATTCTTCTACACACAAAGAAAATATCCGTTAAAGGTTAGGTGAGAAGAAATCTTACCGTCGGAGTTCATTCTGATAGATAAAAAGTTTGTTCCTGACAGGTTGGAGTCGGCTCCAACTTATCAGGTGTCGGCTCCATGATGAGTATCCAAAATAGAAAGTAAAAGTTCATTGAGGAGTCGGCTCCGAAAAAGTTGAGTATCGGCTCGCCGCTTTCGGGTGTCGACTCCGAAATCCATAAGGTGTCGGCTCCAGAAATGCTCAAAATAACACACTCTCTGTTCATAAGTTAGAGTTGGCTCCAGAGACTGTAAGTATTGGCTCCCAAAATCTAGGTGTTGGCTCCCGAAAACTTGGTGTCGACTCCAAAAACTGAAACAGAATACGCTTTTTGGTGTCTCAGGTTGGAGTCGGCTCCGAAACTCTGGGTGTCGATTCCAGACCATGCCAAAAATTAGGAAAACATCTGATCCGCTATGGGGTCAACTCCAGACCATCTAGGTGTCGACTCTAGGCTCTGAATTTTGAAAAAATACTTCTGGCATTTGATTCAAAACAAGTTTCTTTATACATTTTGATTGATCAAATATTTTGAATGCCTGAAACCCTTGTTAAATCTATTAGAATATAATGGATATACTCATGCCATTTATTAATCATCAAAATCAATAATTGGGTCAACATCTTCGTTCTTTGGTCTGGCCAGGGCTTGTAAGCTGCCCGAATCCGGATGGAGTTTTCTTTGCCCTTCAGTTTGGCCGGGGCTTGTAAGTTGCCCGAATCTAGATGGAGTTTTCTTCGCCCTTCATTCCGGCCGGGGCTTGTAAGCTGCCCGAATCCAGATGGACTTTTCTTCGACATTCAGTCCGACCGGGGCTTGTAAGCTGCCCGAATCTGGATGGACTTTTCTTCGCCCTTCAGTCCGACCGGGGCTTGTAAGCTGCCCGAATCTGGATGAAGTTTTCTTCGTTCTTTGGTCTAGTCGGGGCTTATAAGCTGCTTGAATCTGAATGGAGTTTTCTTCGCCCTTTAGTCCGGTCGGGGCTTGTAAGCTATCCGAATCTGGATGGAGTTTTGGAGATCACTTGGCCCCCAGCTGCACTGGGGGTGCCTGACCATACTGAGTCTTTATCGAATAGGACTTGGCCCAGCCATGGTGCGGAGATATTGCTACTCAAGGAGATAGCTCGATCATGCCGAGAATGGGTAAGTAACATCCATTTTTCATTATGGCTTTTTGGCGGAATAAATGATTGCAGCGATAGAGCCATGAATAATAGAGACAGGATGCTAATGCTGTAAATAGGGCGAGTCTATAGAAAGCGTACCCTACTTGTGGTATATACAAAGATTGTCCGAGTTTCACATCCGGGGAATAGATTTTCCGCTCAGATTCTGGAGCTTGTAGGTGCCAGGTCTGATGACTTTCGCTACTTGATAGGGGTCTTCCTAGTTCGGAGACAGCTTTCCTTGTTCTAGTGGTTTGGAGACAGATGCTTTTCGGAGGACGAGGTTGCCGGGTGAGAAGGATTTTCCTTTGACTCGGGAGGCATGATAGCGGGCCACTCTTTGCTGGTATGCAGCAACCCTGATCCGAGCTTTCTCTCTAATTTCTTTCATTAGATCGAGATTGGTATGGAGCTGCTCATCGTTAGCCTCCTCCGAGTAGCTCTCCACCCACGGAGAAGGAAATCCTATCTCCACGGGGATGACAGCTTCCGTGCCGAAGGTCATCCGGAATGGGGTCTCGCCAGTGGGGATTCTCTGGGTGGTGCGGTAGGCCCATAGGACATGGTGAAGCTCGTCCGCCCATCTGCCTCGAGCTTTGGCAAGCCGAGCCTTGATCCCTTGAAGCAGGGTCCGGTTAGTTTCTTCGGCCTATCCGTTGGCTTGCAGATGCCCTACCGACGTAAGGTGGTGGCAGATTCCATGCTCCTCGCAAAAACCTCAGAACTTTGGGTTGTCAAATTGCTTGCCATTATCGGTGATAATAGTATGCGGAAGGCCGAAGTGACAAATAATGGATCTCCATACGAAGTTCCTGGCCCGAGCTTCGGTTATCTGGGCAACGGCCTCGGCCTCCACCCACTTGGTGAAGTAGTCGATGGCAATAAACAAGAACTTTCTCTGCAAGTGGCGAGGGGAAAAGGGCCAAGAATATCCATCCCCCATTTAGAAAGGGCCAAGCAGAGGAAATAGGGACTAAGCTGACGGAGGGGAGCCTCTGGATATTGGAATGTCTCTGACATGGGTCACAAGCTCGGACGAGATTGTCAGCATCCTTTTGCATGGTAGGCCAATAATACCCCTAGCGCAGCACCTTGTGGCATAAGGACCGGCTCCCCAGATGGTTGCCATAGATTCCCTCATGTACCTCCCAAAGAGCATAATCAACTTCAAATGGGTGAAGGCACTTGAGTAGCGGCATGGAAAAGGATCGCTTATACAGCTAGTCCTCGATCAGCACATAGTGGGTGGCTTGCGATTTCAGCTTCCTCACTTCCTTTCGGTCGACCGGAAGCGACCCTTCTTTAAGATACTTCAGTATAGGGTCGAACCAGGATGGTTTGGCCTCGACCTGCATCACTCGGTTGGCCTCCATGATGCTAGGCTTTTCAAGAATCTCCAGAGGAAACTTCTGCTCCGAATCCATCAACTCCGCAGTTATCAGTTGAGACAATAGATCGGCTCGTGCATTCTGGGACCTTGGGATCTGAATGACTTCAAATTCAGAAAAGTGGGAAAGTAAGTCCTGCACCTGTTAAAGATACCGAATCATGTTCGGCTCTCGGGCCTCAAACTCGCCCCGCACATGACCAGCTACCAATTGAGAGTTGGTAAAGTCATTCAGCTTCTTCACTTTAAGGTCATGGGCGATTCAGAGTCCAGCAAGTAGAGCTTCATATTCGGCTTCATTGTTGGAGGCTGGGAAGGAGAAGCAAATGCCATACTCGAAGGTTGCCCCTTTTGGGCTGGTGAGGATTAAGCTAGCGCCAGAGCCATTGGCATTAGATGATCCGTTGACGTGGAGCAGCCACAGGGCGTCTGATCTCGGATGCTCAGAAGAGTCCAGAGTGGAGCCATCCTCCGGGATGGTACATTCGAGGAGGATCCTGGGCTTTGATGGCCGGACAAGGTTGGTATCGGATATCATGCTCACTTAACTCGACGGCCCATTTGGCCATTCTCTATGATGTTTTCGGATGATGGACCACCGCCTTGATGGGTTGCTCGGTCAGTACCGTCATAGAATGCGCCTGGAAATATGGCTGCAACCTCCGAACCGACGTTACCAGGGCTAACACCAACTTCTCAATGTGGGTGTATCGTGTCTCGGCGTCTCGGAGTAGTTTGCCGACATAATAGATCGGCTTTTGGGTCTTGTTCTCTTCTCTGACCAACACTGAGCCCACTGCGCCTTCTGAAACTACTAAGTACAGAAATAATATTTCCCCCAGATTAGGACTGCTGAGGAGAGGTGGAGAGCCGAGATATCTCTTGAGGTCCTCGAACGATTTCTGACAGTCGGGGGACCATTGGAAATTCTTGGCAGATCGGAGAGCTTTAAAGAAAGGAAGGCATCTCTCGGCCGACCGAGCCACGAAGCGGTTGAGGGCCACGATCCTTCCAATCAGGTGCTAGACCTCTTTGATGGATGTTGGGGGTGCCATTTGCTGAAGGGCTTGAATCTTCTGCGGATTGGCCTTAATGCCCCGCTGAGAAACCATGAAGCCCAGGAACTTCCCAGAGTTGACACTGAAGGCATACTTAGTCGGGTTGAGCTTCATCTAATATTTTTGGAGCATCGTGAAGCTCTCAGAGAGATCCTCAATATGCTGGGATACTTCTTTGCTTTTGACCAGCATGTCGTCAACATATACCTCCATGTTTTGACCGATTTGCTCCTTGAAGACTTTGTTAACCAGCCTTTGGTAGGTAGCACCTGCATTTTTTAGACCAAAAGGCATGACACGGTAACAATAAGTACCTTGGTCGGTTATGAAGGCGATCTTTTCTTCATCCTCGGGCGCCATTCGTATTTGGTTGTAGCCCGAATATGCGTCCATGAAGGTCAGCATCTGATAACCTGAAGTAGCATCTACGAGCTGGTCAATCCGAGGAAGAGGGAAGCGATCCTTCGGGCGTGCTTTATTGAGGTCAGTGAAGTCGATGCAGATCCACCATTTACCGTTCGACTTATTCACCATGACAACATTAGACAACCAGCTTGGATAATTTACCTCCCGAATGAAATTTGCCTTGATGAGCTTGTCAACTTCTTCCTCAATTTCCTTTTGTCGCTCAGGGGCGAAGCTTCTTTTCTTCTGCTTCATGGGCCGAGACATCTCGTCCACATTAAGATGATGGATGAGAACGTCTGGGCTAATTCTAGGCATATTAGAAGCGGACCAGGTGAAGACATCAGCATTTCTCTGGAGAAAGTCAATCAACTCTAGCCGGGGCTTTCCTTTCAGTAGCGACCCGATCCTTATGGTTCGGTCGGGCCGAGCTTCGTCCAGCGGTACCTCCTCCAGCTCTTCGGTTGGTTCTCCTCATTGCTCGGTAAATCCTCCTGAGTGTCCAGTTCATCAACTTCGAGCAGTTTGGACTGAAGGCTGGTAACGAAGCACTGCCGAGCTACAGCTTGGTTTCCTCGAACTACTCCCACTCCCCATCCGGTAGGGAACTTCATTGCTAGATGCAGGATGGAGACAACGGCTCTAAGGGACATTATGCCGGGTCTCCCAAAGATTGCATTGTAGGGCGACTGAAGCTTGGTCACCAAAAATCCGTATGAACAGTGACAACACAGGACCAAGTTCCCGCGTGGACCGTCAAGGTCACGACCCCCTCTAGGGTAATAACATCGCCGATGAACCCCATTAGAGTGGAGTCCATAGCTCGAAGATTCTCCATGAGCAGTTTCATCTTCACAAACACATCAAGATATAAAACATTGACAGAGCTCCCACTATCAATAAGGATTCGGTCTACATCATAGTTGTTCAGATTGAGAGATACAACTAACGCATCGTCATGCGAGAACTATATCTTCTGGAGGTCGTTGTCGGAGAAGGAGAGCTCGTTAGTCCATACTTTCTTTAGCGCTGAACCTTCTTCATTGTCCCGCCAGCTTGACGAACTACCAACCGCCTTGATCACATTGATGTGGCCGGCGACCGGAGGATTCGAAGGAGGAGGCTGCTGGGGCTTAGGCTGGCGGTCGCCCCCATTCCTTGGCTCAGGCGCTCTCCTGAATTGGTCTAGCCTACCCCGCTGGATGAGCCTCTTGATTTCATTCTTCAGCTACTAGCACTCCTCGGTGTCGTGGCCGTGGTCCTGGTGGTAGCGGCAATATTTGGTGGGGTCTCTCCGGATCGCATTCCCTCGGAGAAGAGGTGGCCGAGGGAGCTGATGCTCTATCTTCATGAGGATCTCCGCCCTTGGGGCGATGAGCGGAGTGAACCGGTTGAACCTCCTAGGCAGGCTCCGGGTGCGGTTCCTTGGCGGCGGCGGAGGAACCCTTTGGCGACGAGGTGGGCTCCGCTGGCGGGCGGATCGGTGCTTGTCCGAGCCCTTGGACTCCTTCTTCCTTGTCAGCTTGGTGCGGGCAGCCCTCCGCGATTTCTCGACTCTGGCATACTTGTCTGCCAGGGCCATCCTATCAGAGAGGTTCGGAGGGTAGCTAACCTCCAAGGCCAGGTAAAAGTTACTCTCCTTCAACACTCCGCCTACTAGGGTGGACATGGCCACCTCATGATTAAGGTGGTCCACTTCCAGCATGGCCGTATTGAAACGGCCAAGATACTTCTTCAAGGACTCCCCCTCTCTCTGCTTAACCTCAGAGAGGGAGTCAGATCTCCACCAGTGACGATGACTGCTGACGAACTGGCTGATGAAGAGGCGGCTCAGCTCGTCAAATGAACCAACAGAACCTGGTTTCAAGGCATTGAACTAGGTTCGAGCGGGCCCCCTGAGGGTAGAAGGGAAGGCGCAGTAGAGGATCGTATCTGATGCCCCGTGGAACATCATGATCGATCGAAAGCTGCTGAGGTGGTCATCGGGATCGGAGGATCCATGATAGGGCTCGATGGCGGGCAGCTTGACGTGTGAGGGAGTCACTTCCTCCATGATCTCCTTAGAGAAGGGAATGCCCTTCTCAGCTTTATGCCGAAGCGGATGGGCTTGCTTGGCGGCATCCAACTCCTGATGCATCTCCTGGAGTTATTGGTGGATCTCCTCAGGCACAACAGGAGGAGCTGGGCGAGGAGAGAAATGAGAATGTGTCAAGTTGTGACGAGAGAACATCGGAGAAAGGGATCGGGCCCGCCAAGATCGGGGAAGATCCTTGCCGTAGACCCCTTGGGGGGCTGGCTCAGCTTCCCTAGGGCGACAAGGGGGGTCTGCAACCCCATGCGGGCCGGAAGAAGAGATCGCTAGATGAACAGGGGCCACATTCTCCTCAGGAAGGTGCAGAGTAGGCGCAGTCGGATGGGAGGCTTCAAAGCGCCCCTGGATCAGGTGGGCCAGAGCTTGGACCTGTTGGACCAGCGAGGCAAACTGGTCCTGGGTCACTAGGGCCGCCGATGGCGATGGAGTTTCAACTGGCGGTGGTGGTGGCACTACGCCGCTCACCGGATTAGGTCTTTGGGAGGCGACCTGATCCGGGCTTCGAAGGTAGCCTTTCTTCGATTGGCCATGGGATGAGTTCTCTTTCGGATCGAGATCCTTGTCTCCTCGATCACAAGTTTATGGGACTTGAGAGCCCCTTCCTCTAGCACCAATTTGTTGTTGCCAAAATCTGTCCTTCGACTCGGGCGCGATCGGGCTTCAGGATGAGCTCCATCCTAGGTGGACCTGCAAAACGGTCCTCACGTGAGAGGCGTTGGGGGTGGCCCTCCGCAGAAGACCCTTTGACGCTCAAGTCAGCGGAGATCAACAATCAACAAATGTGAGGAGAAGGCTCTCGCTGAAGAGTCTCTCCAGGATGGCCTTTCGAGAGCTCCGAGCAGAGCATTAATGGTGGAAAGGGATGAGCAGAGGTAGAGGGAGAGTGGGTCAGTAAGCAAGTGCGCATACCTGAGAAGTCGGGAGACGGTTCTATTTATAGAGGATCACCTGATTCCTTGGGGGCGTCGTAGGTCCGAAAGCTGTTAGGATTCGAATCTAGTTTGTTATGAGGTCAGTAAGATTCGTATCTGTTAGTTAGAGGATCGATGGTTGAGAGAGCTGGTTGATGTCTTGAGATTCGGAGATGGTGTAGGCTCCAGGGCTCTAGGCCACTCTCGGGTATGATTTTTGTTTAAACTCTCCCGCGCCGGATTTCACAGAGGTGCTTAAGTGCTCTTGTCTGGTCGGGGCACGGCGAATAGGAATAGCTCGGCGGAGGCTGAGAGACAGGGATAGCTCAGCTGAGGCCAAGAGATAGGAATAGCTTGGCGAAGGCCGAGAGATAGGAATAGCTCGGCTGAGGCCGACAGGCAGGGATAGCTTGGCTGAGGCCAAGAGATAGGAATAGCTCGGCAAAGGCCGAGAGATAGGAATAGCTCGGTTGAGGCCGACAGGCAGGGATAGCTCGGCTGAGGCCGAGAGACAGCGAATAGCTCGGCTGGCGAGGTGCAGCGAATAGCTCGGCTGGCGAGGCGCAGTGAATAGCTCGGCTGGCGAGGCGCGAAAGCTGCTTGAAGGGGGTAGCCTACTCATTGCTACCTTT
Organism: Calamus simplicifolius; assembly: GCA_900491605.1. Lineage (NCBI taxonomy): Eukaryota > Viridiplantae > Streptophyta > Magnoliopsida > Arecales > Arecaceae > Calamus > Calamus simplicifolius. Next base: position 93,465 of record UESW01001395.1, read on the forward strand.
CGGATGGGATGGCTATGCGACAGGGTGCACGGGCTAGCCCTAGCCCGACGTCTTGAATTGTATGCACATTAATACAATGATATTTTTACCTCTCATCCCCATCAAAATATCTTTATATATATATTTTTTTCAGCTTTAGGATCGGAATCCTTAGTGGAGATTCTCTCCTAAGACAGGACATTGCTCCTGTAAATTCTATTCTAATTTGTGATATAAATTAAATTCTTTCAAGCTGCTTTATGTAAAAGAGAAACAGAAAGAAAGTCCACAGGTATGCAGATGAGGCGATTAATTGGTGATTAGGTGGACCAGAAACTTGAGTTGTAGGTACCGCCACTCAAGAACACATATTTTGATGACATTATACTTAGGGAAACCTGACACTCTAGGCAAAATACTAGGATGATATGGAGACAATTATGACTTTCAAGGAATTTCATGAATTATGCTTTGAAAGCTTGAAATTTAAAGTTTATCAAGATATTAATTGAATTACAAATTTGATAGGGATTAAGAATGAACCATCGCAAGCCAATGATATTTTGAGACTCCCAGGCTGGTAGACTTGACCAGTGGGGAGGCCTAGGGGCTTCTAGAGATTTTAACTCCATCAAACTTGTTGGAAATGGCTCGTAGCAGTTCAAGATCTTTAAATAATATGGGTAGATGAAACTTTAATTGGATATGCAATAAAAGACAGATGAATATATGGAATAAATATAGTAGTTGAAAAATTGCAATTGATGATAAATATGACTAAGATAACATCATTATGTCCATATTGCAATTGAGTTGATATGTGGATTTGGAGTTAGTAAATCTAAATTTGAATGTAGATGTATATAATAAATTTTTAATAGTGGAACTTACATTGTTGATATTATAGTTTAAGATTATGAGCTAATCTGCTGGTTATAGGGATAATTAATATTGATGATATTTTGGGAATGAAATAGTTAATTACATGTTCTTGATCAATCATAATTGAGTACTTTCTGAATTTGAGTCTGGATGGATAAGTATATATAGTGAATTTTACTGAGAGAACTTTTATTATGGATATTGCATGTTCAAAACTGATTGTTAATTTGCTAGATGTGGGATGGTTGATATTGATGTTAATAATGTGGTTGACTGCGTATTATATCATGATGGACTATTTAGGAAGAATATAAAATTTTAAATTCTGAGACAATTACTATTTAAGTTTTGAGAGTAGTAGACGCTATTAATCTTTAGAACTGATTTGGCTATAAATGATCAAATATTTATTTGGTAGAAAGTGAAAGATTTTAGCAATAATGAGAATAAGATAAACTCTACTGATAAAGAATTTCATGGGAATTTTCATCTGCTAATAGATTTCTAAATCAAGATATCTATTCATTAATTTATTGTGCATACTTATTGTACCTTTCTTCATAATTCATATGTAGGCATCTTTCTTCAGGATGGATAAATTATCAATCAGCCATAAGTGGCATAATTATTGTTAAGAAAATAGGAGGGAGATGATTTTATTTTTGATTACTATCAGTTATGGATTATGGTTAAGGGTACATCTATTATCACTTTCAAGTCATAGAGAGATTACTATAATTTTCAATTATGTCTTTTGGATTGTAAGTGCATTTTTACTCTTTATTGACCTTATAAGTCTTGTATCCATCTGAGCTAGATTGGTGAAGTCACTTTGAGATATTTAAAGGGTTTAAATTAGTTGGTCATATTGTGGCATGAGATGTTGCATAATCTATAGATGATTTTGATAATTATTGGTAACGAAATAATCGATTCAAGAATTTGAATCATTTAAATTGCATTATTTATTAAGAATATACTGACCTATTCAAGAGAAATTGATTGGTTGTAGTGGTAATTACTGATGAATATGAAGGAGATAAAATTAATCCTACTGATGATTAATGATGGCACTATTATTCAAAGAAATTAAATTAGTTGATTATGATAATTACGATAGATATCCTATTCAATTGCATAATGTTCATTGATGTTAGCTTGAAGTATTCAAGAGTGAAACCAAGTACGTTATGATGATTAAAATAAGTGTCGTAATGCTTAATGGCACATTCAACTATTTATGAGTTGAGAGAGCATTGGAAGGAAACTATCTTTTATTTAATTCAAAAGAACTTGGAACTATCTTATCAAGGAATTAAGTAATTGATATAGGTTATTAACCTTAAGAATGGATGACAAAATATGTGATGGACCCTATGATATTTATGATGATTGTGTTGTGAGAGATTAAAGTATAAAAAAAAAGGGGCAGGAGAAATACTTCTTAAGGAATTCAATTTTATTTGATAGAAAGATCAAATTAATTTTGAAAGTTGGACATGTCATTTGGGTACTTGGGAATGAAATAAAAGTTTGCTAGTGAGTATCTTTAATGGTACAAAATTATGGTCATTTAATTTCGAGGGGGAAATTTTAACGGGATAAAATGTTAATATTTGTTTTTGGTTTAATGGTAAACTGCGTAAATTGAGTCTAACCCATTTGTCTCACTCTCCTAATTCGATGATGTCTTCATAAAGCTTTGTGGATTAAGCTGAATTCTGTCCAGCCTTCCACCCTCAAATAGATGGACAATCTGCATGAACCAATTAGATTTTAATGATATACTGCAAGCTTGTGTAATGATTTTAGAAATGCTTGGTATAGTTTTTACCTTAGTGAAATTGCTTATTTGATTACCAAGCCAACATTCAAATGGATTCATTTCAATTGTCTATGATATAAGGTGTAGATTCCCTTCATATTGAGATGAGGTGAGAGAGAACAATTTTGGACTGAGCTGGTGTAACAACTATGAAAAGTATCGTTAATTAAAGCAGCTTCATGTAGCTCTGAGTTAATAGAAAAGTTATGTTGATGTCAAAAGAAAGATTTGAAATTTCAGGTTGAAGATCATTTGGAAGTTTTACTAACAATGATGTGATGAGATTTGTGTTAGAGGTGTTTTGAGCCACAATACATTGGGCCATTTGAGATTTTGATCAAAATAAGGAGGTGGCTTATAGCTTAGCACTGTCTTCATTACTCTTTGGGGTTCAATGTGTTTCATACCTTTATGTCTGAGGAGATATGTTTTAAAACTTGTTATGTTCTAGAATGTGAACCAATTTAGCTTAAGAAAGAATTGACTTATGAAGATCATCTTGTGCACATTGTGGACCGCAAGGATTAAGTTCTGAGATGGTGTAGTATTCCTTATGTCAAAGTTCAGCGGAGTAATTATTCTGAGAGGAGATTATTTGGGAGTCTAAGGAGAAAATGAAAAAGAAACATCCACAATTATTTGTATCTTATTACAGATCAACGATGTATCGATGACGGTGACTTTTGAATGAAATTTAGCTGATTATGAGATAGAAAATTTTGGATTCTGTATTCTATTGGATGTGTATCAAATTTCGAGGACGAAATTTTTATAAGGAGGGGAGAATGTAACCCCCGGTAATTTAATTGAGGGGAATGTTGTAACTGGTTCCCGGTTCATTGAGGTTCAGGCTTGGTCCTGTGAGTGCAACGCTTCGCTCCAGCGAAGCGTTTCGTTTGCCCGGATCCTTAAACCGAAGCGTTGCGTGGGGGATTAAATATGTGATGGAGGGGGGGGACTCCCTCCTCATTCTGGCATCCGTTTCCATCAGGTAATCCCCTGAGAGAGAGAGAGCGTGAGAGAGAGAGACGGAGACAGGGAGACAGAGAATCGCGAGAGAGAAAGGGAGGTGTGGCCGGTCGATCCATTGGTTCAGGCCCAGCGGCGTGCTCGCCGCCTCGCCGGGCCTGAGGTTTGGGTTGGTTCGGCCCGGCGGCGTGCTCGCTGCCTCGCCGGGCCCGAGCTTTGGCCTATCGCCTCCACCGGCACCGGGCGTGCGTCCGGTGGAGGTCCGGCCGGCCAAGGTGGCCGGCCGTGCCACTGGCACAGTGATGTGCCGCGCGGATCGTGAGAGAATTAGGGAGATGAGAGAGAAATTAAGAGTGGGGGAGGCCGGCCACGGCGGAGGCCAGCTCTGGTCCGGCCAACGGCCCGGACCGGCCCCAATTTAGCTAGATTTGATGCCGGCGCGATGAATTCCACGCGGGAGCAGCGGAGAGAAAGAGAGAGAAGAGAGAAATTGAGATAGAAAGAGGGAGAAAGGAGGCCGGCCGCAGTGGCGGCCGGCTCCGGCCCGGCCTCCGGTGGCCGGGCCGGACGGAATTAGGCCGGCGGCGGCCCTGGCCGCCGGCCGGAAGCTGTCCTCTGTTTTGGGCGAAACAGAGGAGCTAGGATCGAAGGATTTATTGGGCCGGCTGGGCTGCCATCTTTTGGGCCCTATTGGGCCGTGCAGCGAGAGTTTTGGGGCTGATTTTGGGCTGAATTTTGGGCCCCGTAACGGACCGGAATTAGTAAAATAATTATATGGCTAGAATCTGGGTTAATTCTAGTTTCTTGGGGTATTTTTACTTTCCCAATTGGATGCATATAGTGAGAGATATTCAAGCCCAAAGTTGGGCCTATGAACTAGTCTGGTAGGGTCTTAAGGGTCATTTTATTAATTAGATTTCCGTGAATTAATTATGTACATTGATCCTGTAGGTGCCCAGACATCTGATTAGTTGGTTCATTATTTGGATTTTTGCGTAGGAGGTAAGTAAGACTATTATACAATTTAATTGTTTAATTAATAAATTTAGTATATACAGTTTGTATGCATTTTTATAAATTTACTGAATTGTCTATGTAGCATGGAACTGTGGATTTCAAATGAACAATTATATGATATAATGATTGGTAATATTGTAAGAAATAATTTATTGATGTATATGCCAGAATTGTGATTGCCTGTACGGCATGTTTATATTGAGGTGATTATATGCATTTCCTTGTACTGTGCAACCACTGTGAGATATTGTGAAATACAGATGCATGATGCACATGTGATGAAAATGTTAAATAGATTTATATGTGTCGCCGCGGTTCTCCTTTATTATGGCCTCACACATTGTAGATGTGTTTTGTTTGATTTTTATGGCCACACACACTGGAGATGTATTCTGTTATGATGGCCCCACATATTATAGACATGTTCTGTATGATTTTTATGGCCATATACACCGTAGAGTGTGTTCTGTTATGGTATGGCCCCACATGTCTTACAATGTGTTCTATATGATTTTTATGGCCATATATATCGTAGAGTGTGTCTGTTATGGTATGACCCCACATCGTACAATGTGTTCTGTGGATGTTGATGGCCACGCATCTGGAGGATGTGCTCTGATTGAGGTATTGCAGGGCCGTGGGACACATAGGAAATCTATAATTCATAAACAGTGAGTTTGCTAGAGTGCGTATTCTGATGCTTATCAAATGTTCAATTTATGTTAAGTTAACAAGATGCATATGTTGATGGCATGTTAAATATAATTCAAGTATGATATGATTGTATAATAGACTTACTTATTGAGTGTAAACTCATTAAACCTTCACATGTTTTTCAGAGCCTCAGGGTTGATGATGGATATTCGGAGTTGATGGAGCTTCTAATAAATAAAACGAGAACCATTGCATTGGTGTAATCCTATTATGTTTGTGTGTAGGGCTTGTTGTAGCCCAACTTATTAGCATGACTTGATTATAGGGTTTGAAACCCAAAACTTATAACTATCATTTGTATTATGGTTAGTCTTCATTGTTATTGCCCAATGTGAATCGTATATCAAGATTTTTAAGACGCCTTGCGTGTCTGGCACGCGGTGGGTTGTCACCCTAGCTCAAAATTTTTGGGTCTGGGGCATGACACTTGGGAGCCTTCCGCTATAGAATACCAAAAAAAAAAAAAAAAAAAAAAAAAGGGAGTCTAGCGCGCAAATAAATCCATGTTTTCTTGGATGCGAATATATATATATATATATATATATATATATATATATATATATATATATATATATATATATAATATATAATTAGAACCATCAAAAACTTCTAAATAATAAATTACTCCTTAGTAGAGTATATATATATATATAAAACAATTTTATTTTCTTAAATTATTCAGAGAAGCCAAAATTTAAGCGAAAGCCATTTAGGTTAAGAAAAAGAAGCGCAAATATTAAATTCATAGCCCAAGTCAAGATAGTTCAATTAATGACATTATTAGCGTGTCAGCCAAGGTGCAAGCATCCAGCATCCAACAGTCAAAGAAACCGAAAAATAATGAACTTGAAATGAACAAATAAAATGTTGCGCAACTTTTTTGATCAATGATCTTCGTCGACGAATTGTTCAACACCAACTTTAGTTCTCAGAAGAAGATGTACGTAGTTGGGGGGCACATAGCATCACCAACCAGGGCCTAGTGTGAAGGCTTTAAATAAGCAAGGATGGCGAAGAGAGTCTGCAGTCCTGCAAGAGCAAGGATGCAGACTGCCGCAACTGCGGAAAGAGATACCCAAGGATTCCCAAAGTAATCACTCACCAAACCTGCCCACCAAGTGTGCCACCTTGATTTATGATACTTCCTCACCTTGATAAACAAATCGCTAAGATAATTGGTATCATAAGCGTAATGTACCTGTCTGCACAAATTTCTGAAGAACCTGGCCACCTCATCGTCAGAGCTGTGGCTATTCAGTACAATCCCTTTCAGGTGCAGAAGCCGAACATCCTCTGCTGCGTGCATGATGCATTCCATGAATAATGCATAGATGGTGATGTATGGTGGGAGTGGGAAGCACTGCTCAAAGGCTATGAGGTTTCGAAAGATAGAGTTGCTGTAGTTGTAGATATGCAGGGGTGGGATCTCCATAACTCCATTGTTGAATTCTATTTGTAACAAGCTATTAGCATTCTCCTTCATCCTGAACTTTACCCCCGCCTTTCGGAGCTCGGTCGCACTTGGGATCCCCTCGGGAGGAGGAGTTGCCGCTTGAAAGGTCGGTGTCCTTTGCACAAGCAGGAGGGAGAGACAGATGGAACAAGTGGAGCAGGTGATGGACTTCATTATAAGGGATTGCTTTGACGTACCTGGATGTGGGGGGATGAAGAGAACCGAAGAGTTTGAGAGCAAGTTCGACAAGGTTCAGCTCTCCATCATCTGGAGTCTTGAGCAAGTCAAATAGACGGGTAACCACGAAGAATGGGATTTGGTTCTCCAGCTTTAAAAGATCATACTTCACTTTGCTCCATATCCACAAATTACCCAACAATGGAACCCCCTCTTCCTCGTTCACGTTCACTAAATTTAGAGCGTCTTCCTCATCATCATCATCACCACCACCACTGCAGCCATTGCCAGTGCGATCTGACCCCTCCAGGCTCTCCTTGACTACCACAACTCTCAGAGTCTCCTTCTTTCCGCTTGTTTTAGCAAGAGGTGGAGGATGAAACAGCCATCAAGCAGCAACATGTCAGCAAATATATTGGCTGATGACGACTGACCCATATAGTTGTGCTCAGCGTAGCATCGCCGTGCACGCGCCTCCAATGCTTTCATCTCCCGGAAGCAGGTATCAAGCACGTCGTCACTTGCTCGACGATTATCCCCAACCGAGCAAGCAAGTAGCCCACGCAGCGCAACTTGTGCTCTTGCATGGCCTGAAGACGGCGTGGCGTGTGGCAATCATTGGTGTGGAGACATCCAATGGAGACAACGCTCGGCTCGTAGGCCTTCGGATCCTCCTCCCGTAAATTCTCGGGCACTCTAAAGATGGTGCAAGGCTCTTCAGCAATCAATTGTCCACGACGACGGGAGTCCTTCACTCTCTTCCTCAATTGAGACATCCAGAAGCGATCACTGTGCTGGCAGTCATCTCTTATGCTGGTGATGTTGCGTTGAGGTCGATCTGGTCCTCCCTTAACTGCCGAAACTGAGTCGAATGCGCGCCGGATCTCTGAAGGCAGCTTCTTCTCTGCTATATGGGGCATCTTTGTTGTCAGAATGGGAGATCACGCATCAATGCTCATCCTGCAATCTCGTAGCATGTCGAAGACTTTTTTAAGTTTTAAAGAACGTCCGTCAACAATCAACTCACATAACCAATACATTTCTCATAAAAATACTCTCTCCATTCTAATTGAAGGAAGAAACAGCATTTTTTTTTCCTCAATACAGTAGTGAACTGAATCTTACCCCATTTCATTTCTATTGGTTTTCTATATCAAAACATTCCTGGCTCGCTTAATAATAGAATGCATCATATCATATCTTTTTGGAATAAACGAGACATTTTTTTGTATAATTCATGTACACAAGGAGAGTAGACTAGATGTGACTAGGTGATAATACCGAATCATGATCTATAAATTGATTCAGCTGCATGTTTTTCTTAAAATTTAAAGCATCAAATTAGGAGGAACTCCTCGGTGAACAAAACCGACAAATAAAGATGAATTCAGATGATCCAACTTAAGGTTAGTATTGCTCAGCTATGCAACCCAAGGGAGGTGAATTGGGTTCTTTAAATTTTTTTAGCAAATATATGCTATTTTGAAAATATGAGATTATCAAGTGTGAGTGATGTGTGATGTAGTGGAAGCCAATCAAGCACAAGTAAATAATCACATATAAATACAAAAGTTTATAGTGGTTCGATACTAATATCTGCATCTACATCCATTCCCTAAGGACTTCTTGGGAATTTTCTTCACTAATCGTTATTTAAACGATTTCAACCCTACCTAACCCAGGTAGTTTCTTATTTACCAAGCATAAGGGAGCCTTGCAAATCACCAATTAAGGGTTTGAAAGTTTCAACCAAGTTAAAACTCCAACAAGATAACAATGGTTCATGTTTCAGAATAAAACAGCTCCTCTCTCCATGAGCAAAACGAAACAATAAAAGCACTTTTACAATTTTGAAGGTCTCCTCTTGAGTGAGATTCTCCTCTTAAATACTAAAGCTTTGAGCACTTAAAGAAGCCTCCTTATATATTTGGTGGATCCATGAAAGAGCTTTAAATGTCTTTTGCTTTCTTGAAAATCAACTGGTTTGAAATAGTGAAAGCTGAGTTCTCTCTTGAATATTTTTCATTTAATCCTCCTCAATCTCTCACTAAATCCTCCATTTGAACATGTATTTATGGTCTTCTGAAGAATCATTAACTAGCCATTTTGGACCATTAGGGGTGGTTGGAGTGAGAGTTTCGAAGCTTGAATCGCGTCAGAAACTAACCATTATAGCCCCTATCACTTGGTTAGTCTACTACAATGTCGGCTAACTCAGGAAATTTCTCTATATAACCCACATTACTATGCTTGCTAATGGGGCATTAGTTGGCTACCATGTTGGCTAACACAGGAAAAGTTGGGAATTGTATCCTAAAGCCAATCATTTGATGATTGTGCTAATGTAAATTATATATAAATTATATATTAATAAAAGTTATTTGACAGTTTATTCATTACAAGAATATTTTCTTAAAACTCCTAATGGTAATGAAGCCCTCATGATCTTCCTTCACGATAAAGGAGGATTTATCTTTGAAGGTCCTTAAAAGAATTCACGACCAAATGATATACTATGACAGGACCATAGTACTATCAATTATAGGACGTTGTATATCATATTTGTTGGTTGTCCTCTTAACCAAGGAGTGTAGAGACACTGGTATGACATATGGGTGAAAGTATAGGAGTACATTTTACTGAACGTGACTCATTTCCAGATACTCTATTATCAAGAGTTAATCCGAGAAGATATAGGTATAAGTATCCTTCAGACCTAAAGATCATAACCAGTGGCTTACAAGCAACTCATTGTACTTAGGTGCCAGACCACCTGGATTTCTAATCCAGCTACGAAAGGTTACTGGGTGTAGTCAAGTACTTGTGGTAGTCAGTTGTGGATCAAGAAAAAATTTGACCTATCCTGTTAAAAGAAGAAATGCTTGTGTTTCAATTTAGCAAGACCTTGGCCAAGGCACTTCATGTGAAAATCACATGATCACTAAAATTGAAATCACTTTATAGATTTGCTGTTTAGAGTTGACAGGCTCTTAAGCTATCCTTAGCATTTGTGGTCAAGAGGATGAATTATACGGTAACTGTTTCTTACGGTTCTTGGAGTTTGCTCGGTAACTCTTCGACCTATCCGGACGTTGGGTTCCATTGCAATATGGGCACATCGATTAGTATAGAAAGTTGTTTCTATGCTACTGGCTTAGGTTCGAACTTAGAGAGTCACACGCATAGAAGTTTCTAGGATGATCTATTTGCTGATCAACGATTGAGAATCGTATATGATTTAATTAATCAATTTGATTGATTGAATTATCTCAATTGGGTTAAGTACAAGTGAATAAGATTCAATTTGGTTTATGTTTATTAGAAGGACTAGTCAATTTCAAATATTGATTTGAAATTAGACTTGATTTGGAATTAAAAAGATTCAGGACTAGCCAAATTTGATTTGGGCTAGGACCATGATCTATGTGGGTTCAGTCCAATAAATTCAGATCAAATTAAACCATCACCTGAACCCAAACCTCTCGCATAAGGATCTCACATGATGAGATGGATGAAATCTCATCTCATAAGAGATTAAATTCTCATATAAATTTAATGCCTGACATTAATCTTATTCCGTTAGAATTCTAAGTATTATAATTCATGTACCTCTTTGAATTAGCCAAACACTGCGACTCTTTGGTTTTCACCGAACGTTAGAATTAGCCAAACATTGTGACTCTTTGGTTTTCACCGAACGTCGGAATTAATCAAATGTGCACCTCTTTGGTTCGGTGTCTCTTTGCTTTTTACCGAACGCGGAAATTCTAAATGTTAGAATTCAATGGGCTGGCTAAAATGAGACTATAAATAGAGGACATCCCTCACCAGATGACACAGAACAACAACACGATATGTCATGGATTGAAATTCTAAAAGGTTAGAATAGAAAATTCTGGTGATTCTGGAGTTAGCGGAAGCATGTTGGATCTTGGAGGAAGATTCAAGTGAAGGATTCTGTTGGGAATTGTATCCTAAAGCCAATCATTTGATGATTGTGCTGATGTAAATTGTATATAAATTGATATATTAATAAAAGTTATTTGGCATTTTATTCATTACAAGAACATCTTCTTAATACTCCTGAAAGTGATGAAGCCCTTAGGATCTTCCTCACGATAAAGGAGGATTTATCTTAGAAGGTCCTTAAAAGAGTTCGCGACCAAATGATATACTATGACAGGGCCATAGTACTATCAATTATAGGACGTTGTATATCATATTTGTTGGTTATCCTCTTAACCAAGGAGTGTAGAGACACTGGTATGACATACAGGTGAAAGTGTAGGAGTACATTTCACCGAACGTGACTCATTTCCGGATACTCTGCTGTCAAGAGTTAATCCGAGAAGATATAGGTATAAGTATCCTTCAGACCTAAAGATCACAACCAGTGGCTTACAAGCAACTCATTGTACTTAGGTGCCGGACCACCTGGATTTCTAATCCAGCTACGAAAGGTTACTGGGTGCAGTCAAGTACTTGTGGTAGTCAGTTGTGGATCAAGATGGAATTTGACCTATCCCATTAAAAGGAGAAATGCTTGTGTTTCAATTTAGCAAGACCTTGGCCAAGGCACTTCATGTGAAAGTCACATGATCACTAAAGTTGAAATCACTTATGGATTTGCTATTTAGAGTTGACAGGCTCTTAAGCCATCCTTAGCATTTGTGGTCAAGAGGATGAATTATACGGTAACTGTTTCTTAGGGTTCTTGGAGTTTGCTCGGCAACTCTTCGACCTATCCGGACATCGGGTTCCATTGCTAGATGGGCACATCGATTAGTATAGAAAGTTGTTTCTATGCTACCGGCTTAGGTTCGAACCTAGAGAGTCACACGCATAGAAGTTTCCTAGGATGATCTATTTGCTGATCAACGATTGAGAATCGTATATGATTTAATTAATCAATTTGATTGATTGAATTGGGTTAAGTACAATTGAATAAGATTCAATTTGGTTTAAGTCTATTAGAAGGACAAGTCAATTTCAAATATTGATTTGAAATTAGACTTGATTTGAATTTAAATAGATTCAGGACTAGCCAAATTTGATAAATTCATATCAGAACCCAAACCTCTCGAATATGGATCTCATATGATGAGATGGCTAAAATCTCATCTCATGAGATAGAATTTAATGCATGACATTTATTTACCGAACGTCGGATTTATCCCTCGTCTCTTTGGTTTTCTCCGAACGACGGAACTAAACCAAACGCCGCGACTCCTTGGTTTTCTCCGAACGTCGAATTAAACCAAGCGCCGCGCCTTCGGCGTCTCTTCGCTTTTGCCAAACGACGGATTCTTAAATGTCAGAATTAAATGTCAAGGCTAAATCGAGACTATAAATAGAGGGCATTCCCTCACCAGAACACAGAACAAAAAATAGAACAACAATACACGATTTGTCGTGGATTGTAATTCTAAATTGTCGTGGATTGTAATTCTAAAATGTTAGAATAGAAAATCCTGGTGATTCTGGTGTTAGCGGAAGCCTGGTGGATCTTGGAGGAAGATTCAAGTGAGAGGATTCAAGATCAGCAAAGCTATTTTTCCGCGAGCTAGCACTCCCAAAAATCTGATCATTCGGGGCTTCGCGTGGACGATACTAGAGGCCGGACGATTGAACGGCTGCAGAGCAATAAGGATTTACCTACTGTTCTTAAGGTAAGTGATTTGATCCCTAGATCTTAAGGCAGGCTTCAAGATAATAGTGTGACTAGTCATCTTGAAGATCAAGATATGATCTTGATGTTTTTATATGCATATTTTAGATCAAACGACCCTGAATATATAGGCAAAGATATGATCTTGATGCATATTAGATAGATTAATATGTAATCTTTTAATTTCCGCAATGATAATAGTTATCAATTTTTAAAAATATGCATGCCTCGGAGACTATTTCTCCCTACAAATGGTATCAGAGCCATGGTTTCGTTAATGATCTAATTTATTGCATGTAAATTAATATTCTCATTAATTGTGTAATTATGGCTAAAACTTATCACAAGGCCATATGGTCACAGGTGGATTGAAAATCCGAATTACCCATTCAATGAGGTATTCTGTGACATATTGCCGTGCGATTTTTATCGTTGATGCTTTGTTTAAAGAAAATTTAAATTGTGCTTTGGCATCAAAACATAGATTACACACACTCTCAAAAGATATTTTATATTTGATACATATTGATGTTGTATAAAACCATAATATTTGCATGTTTAGTATAAAAACATAGATATGATATATGATGGCATGATGTCTATGTTATAAAACATACAAATATTTATGAGAGTTTTATTTGAATGTCAAATATTAGTTCATAATTTTTTTTAGATATGATCTAAATATAGGAATTATGAGTAGTAACATTATGCTTGATTGAAATATATGACATGTTAACATGAAATATATTTAATCATTTGGGTTAGCTAAATCGGGTCCATAAAGGGTTAGACTCTAAGGTTTAAATCAACTGGACTAAAAGAGTATTTGTTCAAATCTAATTAGATTAGGTTAAGAATGCTCTAAATCAAACAATAGTTGTAGTTGATCAAGTCCTTCTCTTTGATTAAACCAAATGGAAGTAGATTAGGCTCCGTGGTTGAGCATGAATCTATTAGATGGTCAAATCAGAATTGGTTAACCATATGATGTCAAGGTGGGATGGCAAGTTGCTCTAGGATCAACGATCGAATGGTTTTTAATTGGGAGCTACTCGTATTGATGCGTCTTTAACGAGTTAATGGCATATCCCTCCCATCGATCTCTCTCACCTGGTCATTGTGGTGAACCATTTATGATTCAGATCATTTACCTGATTCGGGTTGACCCATGCCTGTAAGGATATCAGTATGACTGATTTAGGTGCCACTTAACCTGACTTAATCTTGTTTCATTCTACCGATTTCATAGATTCAGTGGGAGAACTTGATTAGTCAATTTATCTTCATATTATTAAAATCCTCTAAAATTATTAGGTCCTTAAAATGAAATAGTTATATGATAACTAGATCATAGCCTCCCATTAAGGTGGGTGATAATGAGTCCGATGTCTTGATAATCATTGGAGGCACTCCATGCCTGGTGCTTGTCAACCATCGGAATTATCATTCATTATATGATAAGTCAGCGTAACTATTAAATAAACAGTCAGGTGAGCCGAGCTTCACTCGGGCTTGGTTGTCTATTGATAGGTTACACTGATTATATCATTTAATGGTTGGACCTAACCAGAACTTTCAGTGGAGGCACTTCATGCCTGCTGAAGAGGTACATGGGGCAAAACTGAACACTAAGAATTGTTTGGGGAAACAATTGGTTTTGAACCTACTCTTAGATGCATATGGGTTAGCCAAGCTTCACTTGGGCCTGTATGTAGTTTATGTAGATCTTAGTGCCCGCTAAAGAATTAAGAATAATTCTTCGAATTGGGGTGTAGAGGCTGCCAATTTGAACAAAATAGTGGAAGAATCTTTAGACTAAAGTCCAAGTCTTTAGACTGAATCAATTTATATACTAATAAACTTTAGTTTTTCCTTATGCAGAACATGGCCACTAATTTATCATTAAGGTCCCTATTGGATAGTGACAAATTGAATGGTTCCAATTTCAATAGCTGGTTCAGAAAACTTAAGATCGTCCTTGAGCATGAGAGGATTCTATATATTCTGAATAATCCTGCACCAAAGATACCTGATGCAAACACCCAAAGTTCTGAGAGAGACACTTATCAGAAGTGGCTCAATGATAGAACTAGCGTGCGTTGTATCATGTTAGCAGCAATGAACGATGAATTCGGTCGCCGGTTCGAGAATGCTCAGCCAGAAGAAATCATTCAAGCGTTGAATGAATCTTTCGGCACACCCGACGATGTTGAAAGGCACAAGACTAGTTGTGCTATTTTCAATGCTCGAATGAGAGATGGATCTCCTGTCACTGATCATGTATTGTACATGATCGAGAAGATAGAACTCCTAAGCAAGCTCGGCTTTCCTTACATGAGCAGTTGGGAAAAGATGCGATCCTGAATTCCTTGCCTCCATCCTTCCGACCTTTCCTTACTCATTTTCGAATGACAAAGCCTGCAGTCAACTACCACGGTTTGTTGGGGTTGTTACAGAACTTTGAGAAGGATAACCAGCTCTCTAAGGGTTTGGTTAATGTGGTTGAAGGATCTAAGGTAGGGCGTAAACCCTTTGGGAAAGGGAAGAAGAAAAAGAATAATAAAAGGGTGCAACATGCTAGGACATCTATAAGGGGTCAGATGCAGAAGAAGAAAGTTGATAAAAGTCAAGCTGAATGCTTTCACTGCAAGATGCAAGGGCACTGGAAGAGGAACTGTCCTCTTTACATTGCCACACTTGATCCAAACAGGCCAAAGAAGAAAAAGGAGCAAGATGTTGCTCAACAAGGTATTTATATGATAACACCTTGTAATTTTTCTATATATGATAATCAGACCTGGGTATTGGATACCGGGAGTCCTTTTAACATTTGCAATTCATTGCAGGGACTACAGGTCACCAGAAGATTTGAGGACAATGAAAGATTCCTAAATGTCGGCGATGGAAGATTAGTTCCAGTACTGGCATTAGGAGTTCTTGAAATAGTTTTCAATAGAAATGTCATTATACTAAATGATTGTCATTTTTGCCCAACGTTCTTATTGAACGTAATTTCTGTAGGCCTTCTGGCCAAAAATAATTATGAAATTTCAATAAAGGATGTTACTTTGAATATCATTATGAATGGAGTCACTGTAATGACTGGGCATTTATCTAATGGCATTTATATATTATCACAGCCTGTGAATGTAGTGTACCAATCAAGTAAGCGCCCTAGAACAACTGATGTCACAGATATTTATCTTTGGCACCATCGGCTGGGTCATATCAACAAGAACAGATTAAACAGGTTAACTCAGGAGGGCATCCTTCGAGTTGATGATTGTGAATCATTAACTACCTGTGAATCATGTCTTCTTGGTAAAATGACCAAGTCATCTTTTACTGGAAAAGGTGAAAGAGCCAAAGAGCTATTGGGTCTAGTACATACTGATGTATGTGGACCAATGAGCACTTGTGCCAAAGGTGGATACTACTACTTCATTACTTTTACAGACGACCTTTCTAGGTTCGGTTATGTCTATCTTATGCGACATAAATCTGAATCGTTTGAAATGTTCAAACTATATCATAAAGAAGTAGAAAAACAAACAGGAAAATGTATTAAGACCCTTCGATCAGATCGAGGAGGCGAATACCTTTCCAATGAATTTGTGACATATTTAAAGGAGAATGGGATTCTCTCCCAATGGACTCCTCCTGGAACACCGCAACATAACGGTGTGTCGGAAAGAAGGAATCGAACTCTGTTAGACATGGTTCGGTCCATGATGGGTTTTGCAAGCTTGCCAATATCATTTTGGGGATACGCATTAGAATCAGCTTGTCATATTCTTAATAAGGTTCCAAGTAAGTCTGTTTCTAAAACTCCACATGAGATGTGGTATGGACATAAACCGGTTATTACCTATCTGAGAGTCTGGGGGTGTCCGGCTTATGTGAAACGTGCAAAATCAGACAAACTTGAACCCAAATCTGACAAATATTTTTTCATCGGCTATCCGAAAGAAACAAAAGGATATTACTTCTACAATACTGAAGAACAAAAGTTGTTCATTAGTAATAGAGCAGTTTTTCTTGAAAAGGAGTTCCTTAGTGAAGGAACAAATAGCTCTAATGTTGAACTTGAGGAAGTTCATCAAGTAGAAGGAACAACACAAACCAGTGAACCCCTAGAATCTGAGTTGATTAGATCAAACTCAAAACCCATTTTAGATGCACCATTAAGGCGATCTGGTAGAGTACCACATCAACCGGACAGATACTTGGGTTTCTTGGTCCAGAACGATGATCCTGTTGAACTCGATGAGAACAACGAGGATCCGATCACCTATATGGATGCTATGCAAAGGACTGACTCTAATAAATGGCTTGATGCCATGAAATCCGAACTTGATTCCATGAAGGACAATAATGTATGGACATTAGTTGACCCACCCGAAGGGATAAAACCCATAGGGTGTAAATGGGTTTTCAAGAGGAAAAGAGGCGCAGACGGAAAGGTAGAGACCTATAAAGCACGTCTGGTTGCCAAGGGGTATCGTCAACGTTATGGTATTGACTATGACGAAACGTTTTCTCCTGTGGCAATGCTGAAATCCATTCGGATTATGCTAGCTATAGCAGCACACTTCGATTATGAGATTTGGCAGATGGATGTTAAAACCGCTTTTCTAAATGGTGATTTAGAAGAACAGGTGTATATGATACAGCCTGAAGGTTTTATATCTGAAGACGAGTCTAAAGTGTGCAGGCTACAGAAGTCTATTTATGGACTTAAGCAAGCATCAAGGAGTTGGAACATACGATTTGATAAAGTGATCAAATCTTATGGCTTTATTAAGAATAAAGAAGAACCTTGCATTTATAAATGGGCTAACGATTCTGTTATTGTATTTCTTGTATTATATGTGGATGATATTCTCTTAATCGGGAATGATATCCCTGCATTACAAGGAATAAAGACATGGTTATCATCACAATTCTCCATGAAAGATCTGGGAGAAGCATCATACATCCTAGGGATGAAGATCTATAGAGATAGATCTAAGAGGATGCTAGGTTTATCCCAATCTACGTACATTGACACAGTGCTAAAGAGGTTTAGCATGGAGAATTCCAAGAAAGGCTATCTTCCGATAGGCCATGGAATTCATCTTTCTAAGAAGGATTGTCCGACAACTCCTAATGAAAGAGAACGTATGAGTCGAATTCCATATGCTTCGGCAGTAGGATCGATTATGTACACCATGACATGTACAAGACCAGATGTGGCATACTCACTAGGAGTAGTGAGTAGATACCAATCTGATCCAGGAGAAAAACTGGCAAGTTGTTAAGACAATCCTTAAGTATTTGAGAAATACTAAGGACCAGTGGTTAGTCTATGGAGAGTCTGATTTGAAACTTGTTGGATATACTGATTCCAGTTTTCAATCAGATCATGATGATAGCAAAAGTGTATCGGGTTTCGTGTTTATCCTAAATGGTGGAGCTGTTTGCTGGAAAAGTTCCAAGCAACATACAGTGGCAGATTCGGTGTGCGAGGCAGAGTACATCGCTGCATCAGATGCTGCGAAAGAAGCTGTGTGGCTGCGAAAGTTCATCTCCGAGCTTGGAGTGACACCTTCCATAGATGAACCAGTCCTGTTATACAGTGACAGCACTGGTGCCATAGCTCAAGCAAAGGAACCACGAGCACATCAGCGCACCAAGCACATACTGCGCCGGTTTCATCTTATTCGAGAGATAGTAGACCGAGGTGACATAAATCTTCAGAAGATTGATGGAAAGGAAAACCTAGGTGACCCATTTACTAAAGCACTCAGCATCAAGGAGTTTGACAACTATAAGTTGAAGATGGGTATTAGATACTGTAATGAGTGGCTTTAGGCTAAGTGGGAGTTTGTTGGGAATTGTATCCTAAAGCCAATCATTTGATGATTGTGCTGATGTAAATTGTATATAAATTGATATATTAATAAAAGTTATTTGGCAGTTTATTCATTACAAGAACATCTTCTTAATACTCCTGAAAGTAATGAAGCCCTTAGGATCTTCCTCACGATAAAGGAGGATTTATCTTAGAAGGTCCTTAAAAGAGTTCGCGACCAAATGATATACTATGACAGGGCCATAGTACTATCAATTATAGGACGTTGTATATCATATTTGTTGGTTATCCTCTTAACCAAGGAGTGTAGAGACACTGGTATGACATACAGGTGAAAGTGTAGGAGTACATTTCACCGAACGTGACTCATTTCCGGATACTCTGCTGTCAAGAGTTAATCCGAGAAGATATAGGTATAAGTATCCTTCAGACCTGAAGATCACAACCAGTGGCTTACAAGCAACTCATTGTACTTAGGTGCCGGACCACCTGGATTTCTAATCCAGCTACGAAAGGTTACTGGGTGCAGTCAAGTACTTGTGGTAGTCAGTTGTGGATCAAGATGGAATTTGACCTATCCCATTAAAAGGAGAAATGCTTGTGTTTCAATTTAGCAAGACCTTGGCCAAGGCACTTCATGTGAAAGTCACATGATCACTAAAGTTGAAATCACTTTATGGATTTGCTATTTAGAGTTGACAGGCTCTTAAGCCATCCTTAGCATTTGGTCAAGAGGATGAATTATACGGTAACTGTTTCTTAGGGTTCTTGGAGTTTGCTCGGCAACTCTTCGACCTATCCGGACGTCGGGTTCCATTGCTAGATGGGCACATCGATTAGTATAGAAAGTTGTTTCTATGCTACCGGCTTAGGTTCGAACCTAGAGAGTCACACGCATAGAAGTTTCCTAGGATGATCTATTTGCTGATCAACGATTGAGAATCGTATATGATTTAATTAATCAATTTGATTGATTGAATTATCTCAATTGGGTTAAGTACAATTGAATAAGATTCAATTTGGTTTAAGTCTATTAGAAGGACAAGTCAATTTCAAATATTGATTTGAAATTAGACTTGATTTGAATTTAAATAGATTCAGGACTAGCCAAATTTGATTTGGGCTTGGACCATGATCTATGTGGGTTAAGTCAAATTTCAGATCAGAACCCAAACCCAAACCTCTCGAATATGGATCTCATATGATGAGATGGCTAAAATCTCATCTCATGAGATAGAATTTAATGCATGACATTTATTTACCGAACGTCGGATTTATCCCTCTCTTTGGTTTTCTCCGAACGACGGAACTAAACCAAACGCGACTCCTTGGTTTTCTCCGAACGTCGGAATTAAACCAAGCGCCGCGCCTTCGGCGTCTCTTCGCTTTTGCCAAACGACGGATTCTTAAATGTCAGAATTAAATGTCAAGGCTAAATCGAGACTATAAATAGAGGGCATTCCCTCACCAGAGAACACAGAACAGAACAACAATACGATTTGTCGTGGATTGTAATTCTAAATTAATTCTAAAATGTTAAATAGAAAATCCTGGTGATTCTGGTGTTAGCGGAAGCCTGGTGGATCTTGGAGGAAGATTCAAGTGGAGGATTCAAGATCAGCAAAGCTATTTTTCCGCGAGCTAGCACTCCCAAAATCTGATC
>UESW01001395.1:114219-137357 GCA_900491605.1 Calamus simplicifolius
GGTTCAATTTGTGATACAAATGCAAGATGATTACTAATATTTCTCATATATGATCTAGTTCTTATTCCTTGAGATGGATCGCCTATAATCAATTCCTTGGGATGACTATGTGCATATCTCCAGTCTCTTGGAAGATCTGTATCATTATGATCAATATTGACATCATCGTCCTTATGTGAATCATCATCTTTAGCTTCTTGCTCATGATCAGAAGATACTTCAATATTAAGTTTTTCAAGATCTTTTTCAATTATGTTTGTATCTTCCTCATCATCAATCTTTCAGATCCAGTTGCTAAAGATTCATCAAAAACTATATGAATGGATTCTTCAACTACTAAGGTTTTCTTGTTAAATACTCTATAAGCTTTACTAGTTGTTGAATATCCTAAAAAGATTCCTTCATCAGATTTAGCATCAAATTTTCCTAAATTGTTTTTACCATTATTATGAATGAAACATTTACATCCAAATGCATGAAAGTATTTTATATTTGGTTTTCTTTCATTCCATAATTCATAAGGTGTTTCTTTAAGATTGGTCTTATTAAGGCTCTATTTAAGATGTAACATGCTGTGTTAATTGCTTCCGCCCAAAAATACTTTGGTAGTTGCTTTCGCATAGCATGGTACGGGCCATGTCTTCTAGAGTCCTATTTTTCCTTTCAACTACACCATTTTGCTGTGGAGTCCTAGGGGCTGAAAAATTATGATTAATTCCATTTTCAGAACAAAAGCTTTCAAATAGTGATTTCAAATTCTGTTCCATGATCACTTCTTAGAGATACTATAGTAGTGTTTTTCTCATTTGTGACTTTCTTGAAGAATTTCAGGAATATGAGAAAGTCTCATCTTTGTGAGCTAAAAACATTACCCAAGTATATCTAGAATAATCATCTACAATCACTAGACCATATTTCTTTCCTCCTAGACTTGTGGTTCTAGTTGGTCCGAAAAGATCCATGTGAAGTAGCTCTAGTGCCCTAGAAGTTGAAACAATGTTTTTAGATTTGAAAGAACTTCTAGTTTGTTTTCCAAATTGACATGCATCACATATTTTATTATTTTCAAAATCTAGTTTAGGTAATCCTTTAACTAAATCCATTTTAATTAGTTTTGAAATAAGGTGTGTGCTTGCATGACCTAATCTACGATGCCACAACCAACTAATTTCATTTATGTTAGCATTGTCAGCAATTAAGCAATGATCACTCAAAGATAATTTTTCTAAATCAACCAAGTAAACATTGCCATGTCTATAACCAGTAAATACAATGCTATCATCAATAGAATTAGTTACAGTGCATACAGAAGATTTAAATGAAACATTAAAGTTTTTATCACATAATTGACTTATACTTATTAGATTATGCTTCAAACCATCAACATAAAGTACATTATCAATAAATGTAGATGGAGTTATACGAACTTTACCAAGGCCCATGATTTGACCTTTACCGTTATCGCCAAACGTAACAACTCCACCTTTTTTCTTCTAGGGTGATGAATTCATCTTTGTCACCCGTCATATGTCTTGAGCAGCCACTATCAAGGTACCACTTTTTCTTTGATCTTTTGGCTACAAGACATTCCTGCAACATAATTTAAACTTTATGTTTAGGTACCCAAGCTTTCTTGGGTCCTTCATGGTTAGCAGCAACAAAAATTGTTCCTTTCGGAACCCATATTTTCTTAGCTTTAACATTTAACTTGTTGTTATTATTTAACGTTTTGCATTCAAATGATTTATGACCTTTTTCATTACATTTGAAACAGGTTATATTACTTTGGTTGGCTTTTATAAAAATATTCTTTAAAGATTTTTGTTTCCTTAATGTGTTATATCCTAAACCTGCTTGTCAAAAATAGCTTTTTGACTATCTAAGATCATGTTAAGTTTAGTTGAACTTAAAGTGAATTTCTCAACAATGTCTTTATATTTTTTAACATCTTTCTTAAGAGAGTCATTTTCTTTAACTTGCTGTTCTTTATCTAAAGCTAAAGTTTCTAATTGATCTTTTAAATCTTTTGTTGAGTCTTTAGTTTCAGATTTCAACAAATCTATTTCTTGATTAAGATTATCTCTTTCTTTGCTAAGTTCTTCTTTTTCATTGTTAAGTTCTTAACTTCTAAAGCTAATTCATTTTTACTTTTAGCTAAGCTAATATTGTCATTTTTCAAAAACTTATACTTCTTTTCAAGGATTTAAATTCAATCATAAGTTCATTGAAAGCCTCAAACATTTCATCAAATGTAAAGTCATCATTTGAGTTTTCAGAACTTACCTCATTGTCGTTGTCGTCGTCGTTGGCCATGAAGCAGACATTAGCAACTTCTTTTTGTTCTTCTTCTTCGGAAGAAGACTCTTCACTATCAGTCCAAGTTGCCATGTATGCCTTTTTCTTTTTCTTGTAGGCCTTCTTAAGTAAAGGACAGTCATATCTAAAATGCCCTGGCTTTTTACATTCATAGCATACTAAGGGCTCTTTCTCTTTGTCCTTTTCCTTTTTCTTATCCTTTTCTTTTTCTCCTTCCATTTTTGAAACAAATCTCTTTTTGTGGAAGGGCCTCCTTCTTTGCATAAATTTCTTGAACTTCCTTGCAAGGAGGGCTGTCTCATCATCATCATCCTCTTCATCATCGCTGCTGCTTATTTCCTTTTCCGCAGCTTTGAGGGCGATGGTCTTCTTCTTTCTTGACTCATCCTCATTGACATGTTGTTTGACTTGAAGCTCATGAGTCATCAGCGAACCAAGAAGCTCTTCCAATGGTAGGATGTTCAGATCTTTGGCTTCTTGTATGGCGGTCACCTTGGCTTCCCAAGTCCTTGGAAGTGACCTAAGGATTTTGCGAACAAGCTCAGAGTTAGTATAAACTTTTCCAAGACTTTTTAAACCATTCACAATATCAGTGAATCTAGTGAACATGCATGTGATGGTTTCATTTTGTTCCATAGTAAATAATTCATATTTATGAACCAAAATATTTATCTTTGATTCTTTTACTTGGTTTGTTCCTTCATGAGTTATTTCCAACCTATCCCAAATTTCTTTTGCGGAATTACATGTTGAGATACGGTTGAATTCATTAGAGTCTAAGGAACAATATAAGATATTAATGGCTTTAGCATTTAGTTGTGCCATTCTCCTATCATTATCATTCCAATCCCTTTCGGGTTTAGGAACAATAGTGCCATCAATAAGGTGTGTGGGTGTACTAGGTCCATTCATTATTACTCCCCACAATTCATAGTCCGAAGCTTGAATGAATATTCTCATTCTAGCTTTCAATATGAATAGTTGGTTCCATTAAATAAAGGAGGTCGATTCGTAGAATGACCTTCAGCAAAACTTGAACCAATTTGTGTTGCCATATGGATCTTTAGCCCTTGATCGTGAGATCAAATTCTAAATGAGCACTAGCTCTGATACCAATTGTTGGCCCAGATGGCAACCCAAGAGGGGGGGGGGTGAATTGGGTTCTTAAAAATTCAAGACTTTTTAGAAGATTTAAACTGATTTGCTCAAGATGTGCAAGTGAGTGAAATTAACTAATAAGCAATACACAAGCAATTAATATAGAGAGATAGAGAGAGAGCAAATATAGCACGGCAAACATAAGATAATTTTATAGTGGTTCGGTGCAACCAACACCTACGTCCACTCCCAAGATTCACTTGGGTTCACACTATAATCTCTCTAGATTACAGCCGAGTTTTTTCCAAGCTCACAACTCAAACTTGTTGTTTTCCCGGGTGAACAACGAACCCAGCTGGTTTTAACTCGGGCTTACAAGCACAAAACCCTACACGTTGTTTTTCTCGGGCTCACAACTAACCCAACACAAGCACTCCGGCTTGCAACGAGGTATATCAACCTTCACTGATTCAATCCACTGATTGAATCAGCAACCAATTAAAATAAAAGTGTTTGGATAATGAAATGCTCCCCTTGAGCAAATATACAATGAAGTACAAAATAAAGAGTTAGAAAACCCTGATTGTATTGCAGATGGTAGTGGCTTTGGCTTTCTTCTTCTCTTTAACTCCTCTTGAAATGTTGAATCATGCCTCAGCAAGATTCTTGACCGTTGAAGACTTTGGAGTTGAGATGAAGCTTTTTCTTCTTTTTGAAAATCCTCCGATTTGACCTTTGAAATGCTTGTGGATTTTCTTTTAACTCTTGTGGATTGATGAGAAGGAGCAGACGAAACTTCCTCTTGGATTTCACTCCTTTTGAATCACTCTTCTTTGAGCTAGATGATTTTTCAATATGCTCTGTTTTTCCCTCTTTTCAAAAGATATTCTTTTCTCTCTTTTTGATTTTCTCTGGATTCAATTGATTTGAAAAGAGCTCCTCTATTTATAGAATCTGCAAAAATATATCCGTTAGAGACAAGGAAAAATAGCTGTTATTTAAAAATCTTACCGTTGGGGCTGATGTGTCATCGTTAAAAATCGCGCCCAGATTTGCTGGAGTCGACTCATGCTTTTCTCGAGTCGGTTCGAGCTCGTCTTACCAAAAATAGAAATGTTTAAAAAGGTTAGGGGTTGACTCGCTAAAAGTGAAGTGTCGACTCCTGAAAGTCGGGAGTCGACTCGAGAAAGACTTGGGGTCGACTCGCGAAGTGCTCAGAAAAATACTCTTTTGGTGTCTGAGCGGAGTCGACTCGCACAGTCCAGGAGTCGGCTCGACAGAATCAGGGGTCGATTCGATAATTTCATGGGTCGACTCGACACAGATGCACATTTCTGTACACTGAGCGGAGTCGACTCTGAAACTCAGGAGTCGGCTCCGGAACGTATCAAAAATCAGAAACTTTTCTGATTGACATTAAAATCGTTCCAAATTCATTTTAATTCATTGGTTTGACTTGAATACAATAAAATTGACATTTAGAGTTGATTCAAGAACTAATCCAAAAACTTATTGAATAAGACATGAATTATAACATTTCTTTTTGAAAGTTTGAATATTAAGCTTAAAGTCACTTTCAAAATTGATTAAAGTTAAACTTGAGCATTCTCATAGATTGTTCAAAATAAATTTGTTGCTCATTTTCATACACTCATTATATCCTTTAATAAACTCAATGGTTTTTAGTAATCATCAAAATCAAAAGGATTGGATCATATAATTTTTCTATAATCTTCCAACATAGGTCCTTCCTTAAGGAGGAAGGACTTGCACAATTTTTTTGCTGGTGCGCAGGGAAGGATGTTTCTTTACTTCCGCCGAAGTATAATAAGGTGTTTCAGTCACCGAAAATGTTAGGAAATCCAACAGCTTTGTTGCTGCTCCAAAGGAGTCGTCTGTTCATGCGAGGACTTGAAATATTGCTTGAAGATATCACTCGGTTTCACCAAGGCTTTAGATATCGGTAGGAGATGTCGTTCGGAGTTTGATTTCCATCATGCTGACGTATTTGAGTCGTTCCGACATGAGTATTTGTATATTTCGGCCCACATGGGGCATGGCCCGAAAGCTTGCAGCTTTCTGCTACGGGATGCTTGATAGGATATCCCTTTGAGCGGAGAGGTGCTTAGCCTTTTTTGTTTACACCTTCGCAACGGGAGCACTCGTTCGTAATATTAGCAATGCTCCAGGCATTTCGGTTTACCTTAGACCTTGCTGAAGGGCCTGGGTGGCCTGGCCTTTCCTGTCAAGAGTTCAGCCACATGAAAGCTTTCCGAGAGTTCCTGTTCGACTTTTGGTGAATTCAATAGGTGGTCTGACCACGCTCGGCCTTGTTGAGGCTTTGAGGAGCCATTTGGGCATGATGAGGCTTTGGGAAGTTGCTCGAGCATGACAAGGCTTTAGGAATTGTAGAGTGTATACCTGGTGACGCCATGGCGCGGAGGACGTCGCTCGGCCCTATCGAGGTTCGGAGACTGTTTGGAGATCACTCGATTTGGCTGGAGCTTGTAAGCTGCCCGAATCCGACTGAAAGCTTAGAGATCACTCGACTTTGGAGATCATTTGGTTCGGCCGGGGCTTGTAAGCTGCCCGAATCCGACTGAAAACTTGGAGATCACTCGACTTTGGAGATCATTCGGTTCGGCCGGGGCTTGTAAGCAGCCCGAATCTGACTAAAATCTTGGAGATCACTCAACTTTGGAGATCATTCGGTTCGGCCGGGGCTTGTAAGCTGCCCGAATCCGACCGAGGCTTCTACACCGTTTGGCACGGTCGCGGCTTGTAAGCTGCCCGAATCCGGCCAAAGGCTTGGAGATCACTTGGCCCCAGCTGTACTGGGAGTGCTCGGCCATACCGAATCTTTGTTGAATAGGACTCGGCCAGCCGAGGTACGAAGATTTAGCTTGGCCTCCGGGCGTACCGAGAGTGCTCGGCCATACCGAGTCTTTGTTGAATAGGACGTGGCCTAGCTGTGGTACGGAGATTTCTTGTTCAAGGAGATAGCTCAGTCATACCGAGAATTGGTAAGCAACATCTATTTTTCATTATGACTTTTTGGAGAAATGATTGCAGCAATCATATCACGAATCATAGAAACAAGATGCCAATACTGTAAATGAGGCAAGTCTGTAAAAAGCGTACCCTACTGATGATAGACGCGGAGGTTGTCTGATCTCCATGTCCGAGGAATGGATTTTCCGTTCAGATCCTAGAGCTTGTAGGTACCGGGCCCGATGACTTCCGCCACTTGATAGGGCCTTCTCAGTTCGGAGACAGCTTTTCTTGCTCCAGTGGTTTGGAGACGGACGCCTTCCGGAGGACAAGATCGTCGGGTGAGAGAGATTTTCCCTTGACTCTGGAGGCGTGATAGCGAGCCACTCTCTGTTGATAGGCAGCTACTCTGATCCGAGCTTTCTCTTTGATCTCCTCCACCAGGTCAAGGTGGGTGCGGAGCTGCTCGTCGTTAGCCTCCTCCGAGCAGCTCTCCACCCACGGAGAGGGAAGTCCTATCTCCACGTGTTGAGAAATTACTGAAACATAATTGCCCCAACTTTATTGATTTTGATGATTTCCAAAAGCCATGAGTACCTTAAAGAATACAATGAGTCTATTTATCAAAAACCTTGAGCTTATTCAAATTGAAAGGAATGGACTCTCAATGGTTAAATTTAATGAGCTTTGAATCCTTTAGAAAAAGGAGTTTCAAGCTCTATGCTTAAAAGATTTCAAAAGGAATTCTTACACATTATAATTCAATCTATAAATTTTTGAAACATGTCTTGAATCCATGCTTAATGTCATATTTAATGTGTTCAAGTCACATTTATATTTTAAATTATTCTGGGATGAATTTCAAAGTCAATCAGAAAAATATCTGACTTTTGATACGTTCCGGAGCCGACTCTAGAGTTTCAGAGTCGACTCCTATAAGCCACAGAGTTTTCTGATTTTCTCGAGTCGACCCTTGGTTTTCAAGAGTCGACCCCTGACTCTTTGCGGGCCGACTCCTGTCTGTGCGAGCCGACTCCGCTCAAACAACAGAAACCATGTTTTTTGAGCACTTCTCGAGTCGACTCCCCAGTTTCCTCGAGTCGACTCCCGATTTTCTGGAGCCGACACTTTAGTTTTTCGTGAGTCGACCCTCTAATGTTTAAAATGTTTCTATTTTTAGTAATCGACTTCGAGCCGACTCCCACAGAGCTCGAGTCGACTCGCGAAATCTGGGCGCGATTTTTAACGATGACACATCAGCCCCAACGGTAAGATTTTTAAATAATGGCTATTTTTCTTTATCTCTAACGGATATATTTTTGCAGAATCTATAAATAGAGGAGCTCTTTTCAAATCAAAACAATCAAGAAAAAATCAAAAAGAGAGAAAAGAATATCTTTCAAAAAGAGGGAAAAACAGAGCTTTCATAGGAAAATCTTTTAGCTCAAAATAGAGTGATTCAAAAGGAGTGAAATCAAAGAGAAAGATTCGTCTGCTCCATCTCATCAATTCACAAGAGTCAAAAGAAAATCCATAAGCATTTCAAAGATCAAATCGAAGGATTTTCAAAAGGAGAAAAAGCTTCATCTCAACTCCAAAGTCTTCAACGGTCAAGAATCTTGCTGAGGCCTGATTCAACACTTCAAGAGGAGTTAAAGAGAAGAAGGGAGAAAGCCAAAGCCACTACCATCTGCAATACTATCAGGCTTTTCTAACTCTTTATTTTATACTTCATTTGTATATTTGCTCAAGGGGAGCATTTCATTATCCAAACACTGTTATTCTGATTGTTTGCTGATTCAATCAGTGGATTGAATCAGTGGAGGTTGATATACCTCGTTGCAAGCCAAAGTGCTTGTGTTGGGTTAGTTGTGAGCCCGTGAAAAACAACGTGTAGGGTTTTGTGCTGGTAAGCCCGAGTTAAAACCGGCTGGGTTCGTTGTGCGCCCGGAAAACAACAAGTTTGAGTTGTGAGCTTGGAAAACAACTCGGCTGTAATCTAGAGAGATTATAGTGTGGACCCAAGTGAATCTTGGGAGTGGACGTAGGTGTTGGTTGCACCGAACCACTATAAAATTATCTTGTGTTTGCCGTGCCATATTTCTCTTCTCTATCTCTCTTTATTTGCTTGTGTATTGATTTAAGTTAGCCTCTCACTTGCACATCTTGCTAACTAATCAACTAAAGTTAAAAAGGCTTAAATTTTTAAGAACCCAATTCACCCCCCCTCTTGGGTTGCCATCTGGGCCAACAATTGGTATCAGAGCAAGTGCTCATTTAGAATTTGATCTCACGATCAAGGGCTAAAGATCCTTATGGCAACACAAAGTGGTTCATGTTTTGCTGAAGGTCATTCTACGAATAGACCTCCTTTATTTAATGGAACCAACTATTCATATTGGAAAGCTAGAATGAGAATATTCATTCAAGCTTCTGACTATGAATTTGGGGAGTAATAATAAATGGACCTAGTACACCCACACACCTTATTGATGGCACTATTGTTCCTAAACCCGAAAGGGATTGGAATGATAATGATAGGAGAATGGCACAACTAAATGCTAAAGCCATTAATATTTATATTGTTCCTTAGACTCAAATGAATTCAACCGAATCTCAACTTGTAATTCCGCAAAAGAAATTTGGGATAGGTTGGAAATACTCATGAAGGAACAAACCAAGTAAAAGAATCAAAGATAAATATTTTGGTTCATAAATATGAATTGTTTACAATGGAACAAACTGAAACCATCACATGCATGTTCACTAGATTCACTGATATTGTGAATGGTTTGAAAAGTCTTGGTAGAATTTATACTAATGCTGATCTTGTTCGCAAAATTCTTAGGTCACTACCAAGATCGTGGGAAGCAAAAGTCACTGCAATCCAAGAAGCAAAGGACCTCAATGCACTACCTTAGAGGAGCTTCTAGGATCCTTAATGACCCACGAGTTAACAATGAAGCAGCATGTTGAGGAGGAACAAAAAGAAGAAAACACTTGCCCTCAAGCTGCAGAAATGGAAGAGAGCAGCAGTGAAAGTAATGATGAAGATGATGAGGAAACTGCTCTCTTGGCCAAAAATTCAGAAAGTTTATGAGAAAAAGGCCCTTCCAAAAAAGAAATTTGGAGCAAGATTTGAAGGAGAAAAAGATAAGAAAAAGGACAAGGAGAAAGAAAAAGAAAAAGAGCCCTTAGTATGTTATGAGTGTAAAAAGCCAGGGCACTTTAAGTATGATTGTCCTTTTGAAAAAGGCCTACAAGAAAAAGAAGAAAGCATACATGGCAACATGGTCTGATGAATCTTCCTCCGAAGAAGAAGAACAAAAGGAAGTTGCCAATATTGCTTCATGGCCAACGACAACGACAATGAGGTAAGTTCTGAAAACTCAAATGATGAATTTACATTTGATGAAATGTTTGAGCTTTCAATGAACTTATGATTGATTTTAAATCTTGAAAAAGAAGTATAAGTTTTTGAAAAATGAATTAGCTTAGCTAAAAGTAAAAATGAATTAGCTTTAGAAGTTAAGAACTTAACTAATGAAAAAGAAGAACTTAGAAAGAAAGAATAATCTTAATCAAGAAATAGATTTGTTGAAATCTGAAACTAAAAACTCAACAAAAGATTTAAAAGATCAATTAGAAACTTTAGCTTTAGAAAAAGAACAGCAAGTTAAAGAAAATGACTCTCTTAAGAAAGATGTTAAAAAATATAAAGACATTGTTGAGAAATTCACCTTAAGTTCAACTAAACTTAACATGATTTAGATAGTCAAAAAGCTGTTTTTGACAAAGCAGGCTAGGATATAACACATAAGGAAACAAAAATCTTTAAAGAATATTTTTGTAAAAGCCAACCAAAGTAATATAACTTGTTTTAAATGCAATGAAAAAGGTCATAAATCATTTGAATGCAAAACATTAAATAACAACAACAAGTTAAATGTTAAAGCTAAGAAAATATGGGTTCCGAAAGGAACAATTTTTGTTGCTACTAACCATGAAGGACCCAAGAAAGCTTGGGTACCTAAACATAAAGTTTGATTATATTGCAGGAATGTCTTGTAGCCAAAAGATCAAAGAAAAAGTGGTACCTTGATAGTGGCTGCTCAAGACATATGACGGGTGACAAAGATGAATTCATCACCCTAGAAGAAAAGAAAGGTGGAGTTGTGACGTTTGGCGATAACGGTAAAGGTCAAATTATGGGCCTTGGTAAAGTTCGCATAACTCCATCTATAGTTATTGATAATGTACTTTATGTTGATGGTTTAAAGCATAATCTAATTAGTATAAGTCAATTATGTGATAAAAACTTTAATGTTTCATTTAAATCTTCTTTATGCACTGTAACTAATTCTATTGATGATAGCATTGTTTTTACTGGTTATAGACATGGCAATGTATACTTAGTTGACTTAGAAAATTATCTAAAGTAGTCATTGCCTAATTGCTGACAATGCTAACATAAATGATATTAGTTGGTTGTGGCATCGTAGATTAGGTCATGCAAGCACACACCTTATTTCAAAACTAATTAAAATGGATTTAGTTAAAGGATTACCTAAACTAGATTTTGAAAATAACAAAATATGTGATGCATGTCAATTTGGAAAACAAACTAGAAGTTCTTTAAATCTAAAAACATTGTTTCAACTTCTAGGGCACTAGAGCTACTTCACATGGACCTTTTGGACCAACTAGAACCACAAGTCTAGGAGGAAAGAAATATGGTCTAGTGATTGTAGATGATTATTCTAGATATACTTGGGTAATGTTTTTAGCTCACAAAGATGAGACTTTCTCGATATTCCTGAAATTCTTCAAGAAAGTCACAAATGAGAAAAACACTACTATAGTATCTCTAAGAAGTGATCATGGAACAGAATTTGAAAATCACTTATTTGAAATTTTTGCACTGAAAATGGAATTAATCATAATTTTTCAGCCCCTAGGACTCCACAACAAAACGGTGTAGTTGAAAGAAAAATAGGACTCTAGAAGACATGGCCCGTACCATGCTATGTGAAAGCAACTTACCAAAGTACTTTTGGGCGGAAGCAATTAACACAGCATGTTACATCTTAAATAGAGCCTTAATAAGACCAATATTAAAGAAAACACCTTATGAATTATGGAATGAAAGAAAACCAAATATAAAATACTTTCATGCATTTGGATGTAAATGTTTCATTCATAATAATGGTAAAAACAACTTAGGAAAATTTGATGCTAAATCTGATGAAGGAATTTTTCTAGGTTATTCAACAACTAGTAAAGCATATAGAATCTTTAACAAGAAAACCTTAGTAGTTGAAGAATCCATTCATGTAGTTTTTGATGAATCTTTAGCAACTGGATCTGAAAAGATTGATGATGAGGAAGATACAAACTAATTGAAAAAGATCTTGAAAAACTTAATATTGAAGTATCTTCTGATCATGAGCAAGAAGCTAAAGATGATGATTCACATAAGGACGATGATGTAATATTGATCATAATGATGTAGATCTTCCAAGAGATTGGAGATATGCTCATAGTCATCCTAAGGAATTGATTATAGGTGATCCATCTCAAGGAATAAGAACTAGATCATACATGAGAAATATTAGTAATCATCTTGCATTTGTATCACAAATTGAACCTAAAACTATAGAAGAAGCTGAAAAAGATAATAATTGGATGTTAGCAATGCAAGAAGAATTAAATCAATTTACTAGAAATAATGTTTGGACTTTAGTTGAAAGACCTAAAAATCATTCAGTAATAGGATCAAAATGGGTTTTTAGAAATAAACTAGATGAAAATGGCATAGTAATTAGAAACAAAGCTAGATTGGTTGCTAAAGGATATAATCAAGAAGAAGGTATTGATTTTGATGAAACCTTTGCACCTGTAGCTAGATTAGAAGCCATTAGACTATTACTTGCATTTGCATGTCATATGAACATTAACTTATTTCAAATGGATGTAAAAAGCGCATTTTTAAATGGATTTATAAATGAAGAAGTTTATGTAGAACAACCACCAGGTTTTGAAGATCACGAATTTTCAAATCACGTTTTTAAATTGCACAAAGCTTTATATGGTTTGAAACAAGCACCTAGAGCTTGGTATGATAGGTTAAGTAAATTCTTAATAGAAAATGATTTTACAAGAGGAAATGTTGATAAAACTTGTTTTTGAAAAGAAAAAGTAAAGATTTACTTGTAGTACAAATATACGTAGATGACATTATTTTTGGTGCTACTAACAATCTCTTTGTCAAGAATTTGCAAAGTTAATGCAGGGAGAATTCGAGATGAGCATGATGGGAGAACTCAACTTCTTCCTTGGACTCCAAATCAAACAATGCAAGGAGGGAATCTTTATCAACCAAACCAAATACACAAGAGAACTACTCAAAAAGTTTGGTATGGAAACAATGAAACCCCTCGGAACACCAATGAGTCCTTCATGCAAGCTAGACAAAGATGAAGAAGGTAAAAAGGTTGATCAAAAGTATTATCGAGGTATTATCGGATCCCTTCTTTATTTAACAGCAAGTAGACCAGATATTATGTTTTCAGTATGTTTATGTGCTAGATTTCAATCTGAACCTAAAGAATCACATTTAATAGCTGTTAAAAGAATATTAAGATATCTAAATGGAACTAAAAATGTAGGTTTATGGTATTCTAGAGACTCCACATTAAACCTAATTGCATATTCAGATTCTGATTATGCTGGATGTAAATTAGATAGAAAAAGCACAAGTGGTGCATGCCATTTCTTAGGAAGTAACTTAATCACATGGTTTAGCAAAAAGCAAAATTCAGTTGCATTATCAACTACTGAAGCTGAATATGTAGCAGCTGGAAGTTGCTGTGCGCAAATCCTATGGATTAAGCGACAACTTGAAGACTATGGTATCACACTTGATAAAACACCCATAAGATGTGATAACACTAGTGCAATCAATTTAACTAAAAATCCAATTCAACACTCAAGAACAAAACACATAGAAATTAGATATCATTTTATAAGAGAACATGTAGCTAATGATGAAATTTGTTTAGATTATGTAAACACTGAAGAACAATTAGCTGACATCTTTACAAAACCTTTAAGTGAAGAAAGATTTTGTTATCTTAGAGGAGAGTTAGGAATTTGTAATCCTTTTGAATAAATTTTGAAACCTTAAGGAAATATATCTAGATTCTTTCAATTTCTCAAAATCTTAAGGAAATTTTATCTAGAACTCATATCAATTTGATCTCTCAAAATCCATGATTTTTAATCATACTCAAAGATCAAATTTCGGATCATTTCGGATTCTCTGAATCTTTCATTTTTTTCTCTGAAATGGTCTCGGAGCCGACTCGAGTATCGGAGTCGACTCGAGTTTCTGCTGAAACTCAGGAGTCGACCCCTTCTCTGAGCGAGTCGACTCGAGATCGTGTCCGTGCTCTGTGACTAGTCGGGAGCCGACTCCACACTTTGCGCGAGTCGACTCGACGTGGTCCCAGTCGATTATTTAGGGCACGAGTCGACCCCACCATTTCATTCTTTCAAATCATTCCAAACCCTCTCCAAAGCTTTCCCAAACCCTCCAAACCTCAAAAAACCTCTGATTAACCACTCCTTCGAGATCTATGGCACCCAAAACCCGTGGAGCTAGCAGTAGTGGCGCCGGATGAAGAGGAAGGACCGTTCGTGACCCGTCCGCGAGCCGTCTACGGATTCATCCTCTCTTCTCCGAGTGATTCTCCTGCTCCAGCTCCACTCTCAGGTAGATCTCTTGCAGTAGAGTTGTACACAGGAAGGAAAGGTTGATTTTGAATTGTTTGAGAATGAAGGATTTATAATAGGTAGACAGTTGATTGAGATGGGATTTGAGAAATTGTTCTTGGACTGTCCCACCTACCCTGCTCTGGTTAAGGAATTTTACAAGAATTTGACTAGAGGAGATGATGGTTTAGTAGCAAAGTGAGAGGCATTGGTCTGAACATCACTTCCACTATCTTCTAGATTGTTGAATTTACCCCTGTCTGGACCATCCACCTTTGCCCCAGAAGATAGATCTCCAGCCCTCACTAGGCTATTGAACAGAAATTTTGAAGGATTTGAAGAAGTTTTGCTAGTCAATTGCCTTTGGAATTAAGATTCTTCACAACATCTGCAGCAGAATTTTGTTTCCCAAGACCGGGATTGACTATGTATCTGAGAGAGATTTTTTATGGATGCTGTTGTTTCTGGGAAGCCCATTAATCTACCTCGGATGATTTATGGTACATTGCAGATTGTGGTGGGAAAAAGAAATCAAGTTTGCCCTATGGCATGATTTTAACTAAGTTATTTCAAAGCCAAGGGATTGTATTTGGTGATAGTGAGCCAAAAAGGAACTAAGACATACTGATTTTTACTCTTTGGCTACTATTCATCGAATGGGGTTTGTTAAGAGGAATGGAAATTGGAGAGAAAGAATGTTACAGAGGACAGAGCTATAGATACTGAGGCCCCAGACCTTCTATGAGACATTCATCACCTGAGCCTCCTCAGTGCTTCTGTTCCAGATTCTGTTCCAGCTCCTGCTCCTGATTCTACCCCTGCTCCTGCTATTGCTCCTGCTCAGTCTTCATCTATCATCTGGTAGCTTTTCTGATGACAGTTAGATCAGCTTAGATCTTTATTCAAATTGAGATAAGTGAGCATGAAAATAGACTGAAAGAGAATTTGATGAAAAGTTTATGAATTTAAAAGAAGCCTTATATTCACTTAGTGATCGGGTTGCATCGATTGAGTCTACTCTCAGTTCATCTACCAGCTCCTTAAGTGAAGACTTAAAGAATATCTTTGAAGAACTTAAGGATATATGCGGTGACTCAGAGACCTATTCCCTGCAACGCGAGCTTCAGATAAAATTACATCTGCTTGCACTTTTGTTGATAAAACTCAAAGATTATGTTAGATTCAATGTGAAGGAATGAAGCAGATTGTTGATCACTTGAATAGAATTACTAGAAGAAACTTTTAACTTTTTATGTAATCTCTTTTTGATGTAATCAAGTTTACTTTCAATGCAATGAATGTTTACATTTTCATGTATTTCATTTTGAAGTAATGAGAAAGTTTGATGCATTACTTATGTCTATTTCAATTGTAAGTATCCTTGAATACTTTGAATGATTATCCTCAATTGATAATTAAATATAAAGAATGTTATTGATATTGAACTTCCTAACCTTTTTGTTGATTACAAAAAAGGGGGAGAGATTTTATTAATCGTATATGTTTTCAATCTTTAATTATAAGGGGAAGAGATAAATTGAAATAAAGAAAATGCTTAATGAATTTGAAAAATTTTGAATGATTTATAAAATTAAGGTTCATAGGGGGAGCTACCTCATTGAGGGGGAGCCTTTCCATGAACACAAAGTTGATTTTGGAATCACAAATTTTTCAATTTTATAATGCATATACTCAATGTTTTTGTCATCATCAAAAAGGGGGAGATTGTTGAGAAATTATTGAAACATAATTGCCCCAACTTATTGATTTTGATGATTTCCAAAAGCCATGAGTACCTTAAAGAATACAATGAGTTATTTATCAAAAACCTTGAGCTTATTCAAATTGAAAGGAATGGACTCTCAATGGTTAAATTTAATGAGCTTTGAATCCTTTGAAAAA
Source organism: Calamus simplicifolius (assembly GCA_900491605.1). Classification (NCBI taxonomy): domain Eukaryota; kingdom Viridiplantae; phylum Streptophyta; class Magnoliopsida; order Arecales; family Arecaceae; genus Calamus; species Calamus simplicifolius. The sequence continues at coordinate 130,300 of UESW01001395.1, forward strand.
GGAGTTTCAAGCTCTATGCTTAAAAGATTTCAAAAAGGAATTTTACACATTATAATTCAATCTATAAATTTTTGAAACATGTCTTGAATCCATGCTTAATGTCATATTTAATGTATTCAAGTCACATTTATATTTTAAAATTATCTGGGATGAATTTCAAAGTCAATCAGAAAATTATCTGATTTTTGATACGTTCCGGAGCCGACTCTAGAGTTTCAGAGTCGACTCCCCACAGAGTTTTCTGATTTTCTCGAGTCGACCCTTGGTTTTCAAGAGTCGACCCCTGACTCTTTGCGAGCCGACTCCTGACTGTGCGAGCCGACTCCGCTCAAACAACAGAAACCATTTTTGAGCACTTCTCGAGTCGACTCCCCAGTTTCTCGAGTCGACTCCCTTTCTGGAGCCGACACTTTAGTTTTCGCGAGTCGACCCCTAATGTTTAAAATGTTTCTATTTTTGGTAATCGACTTCGAGCCGACTCCACAGAGCTCGAGTCGACTCCGCGAAATCTGGGCGCGATTTTTAACGATGACACATCAGCCCCAACGGTAAGATTTTTGAATAACGGCTATTTTTCTTTGTCTCTAACGGATATATTTTTGCAGAATCTATAAATAGAGGAGCTCTTTTCAAATCAAAAAAGAAAAAAATCAAAAAGAGAGAAAAGAATATCTTTCAAAAAGAGGAAAAAACAGAGCTTTCATTAGGAAAATCTTTTAGCTCAAAAAGAGTGATTCAAAAGGAGTGAAATCAAAGAGAAAGATTCGTCTGCTCCATCTCATCAATTCACAAGAGTCAAAAGAAAATCCAAAGCTTTCAAAGATCAAATCAAGGATTTTCAAAAGGAGAAAAAGCTTCATCTCAACTCCAAAGTCTTCAACGGTCAAGAATCTTGCTGAGGCCTGATTCAACACTTCAAGAGGAGTTAAAGAGAAGAAGGAGAAAGCCAAGCCACTACCATCTGCAATATATCAGGCTTTTCTAACTCTTTATTTTTACTTCATTTGTATATTTGCTCAAGGGGAGCTTTCATTATAAACACTTTATTTGATTGTTTGCTGATTCAATCAGTGGATTGAATCAGTGGAGGTTGTTATACCTCGTTACAAGCCGAGTGCTTGTGTTGGGTTAGTTGTGAGCCCGTGAAAAACAACGTGTAGGGTTTTGTGCTGGTAAGCCCGAGTTAAAACCGGCTGGGTTCGTTGTGATCCCGGAAAACAACAAGTTTGAGTTGTGAGCTTGGAAAACAACTCGGCTGTAATCTAGAGAGATTATAGTGTGGACCCAAGTGAATCTTGGGAGTGGACGTAGGTGTTGGTTGCACCGAACCACTATAAAATTATCTTGTGTTTGCCGTGCCTATTTTCTCTCTCTCTCTATCTCTTTATTTGCTTGTGTATTGATTTAGTTAGCCTCTCACTTGCACATCTTGCTAACTAATCAACTAAAGTTAAAAGTCTTAAATTTTTAAGAACCCAATTCATCCCCCCCTCTTGGGTTGCCATCTGGGCCAACACCATGGGGATAATGGCTTCTGTGCCGAAGGCCATCCGAAACGGGGTCTCACCTATGGGAACTCTCTGGGTGGTGCGGTAGGCTCATAGGACGTGGTGAAGTTTGTCCGCCCGTCTGCCTTGATCACATTGATGTGGCGAACGGCCGAGGATTTGGAGGAGAAGGCTGCTGAGGCTCAGGCTGGCGGTCACCCCCATTTCTTGGCTTAGGCGCTCTCCTGAATTGGTTCAGTCTGCCCTGCTGGATGAGCCTCTCAATTTCATTCTTCAGTTGCCAGTATTCTTTGGTGTCGTGGCCATGGTCCCGGTGGTAACGACAGTACTTGGTGGGGTCTCTCTGAGTCGCATTCTCTCGGAGAGGAGGCGATCGAGGGAGTTGGCGCTCTATCTCCATGAGGATCTGCGCCCTCGGGGCAGTGAGCGGGGTGAATCGGTCGAACCTCCTAGGCGGGCTCCAGGTGCGATTTCTCAGCGGCGGCGGAGGAACCCTTTGGCAGCAAGGTGGGCACGGATAGATCGATATTTGTCTGAGCCCTTAGACTCCTTCTTCCTTGCTAGCTCGGTGTGGGCAGTCCTCCGCGATTCCTCGACTCTGGCGTACTTGTCTGCCAGAACCTTTATATCAGAGAGGTTCGAAGGATAACTGACCTCCAACGCCAGGTAGAAGTCACTCTCCTTTAACACTCCGCCCGTTAGGATGGACATGGCCACCTCATGATTGAGGTGGTCGACTTCTAGGAGGGCCGTATTAAAGCGGCCGAGATAACTCTTCAGCGATTCCCCCTCTCTCTGCTTAACCTCGAAGAGGGAATCAGACCTCCGTCGGTGACGGCGGCTGCTGACAAACTGACTGATGAAGAGGCGACTCAGCTCGTCAAATGAATCAATGGAACCTGATTTCAAGCTGTTGAACCAGGTTTGGACAGATCCCCTTAGAGTGGAGGGGAAGGCGCGATAGAGAATCGCATCTGATGCTCCATGGAACATCATGATCGATCGGAAGCTACTGAGGTGGTCGTCGGGATTAGAGGATCCGTGATAAGGCTCGATGGCGGGCAGCTTGACATGGGAGGGGATCACTTCCCCCATGATCTCCTTGGAGAAGGGAATGCCCTGCTCTGCCTTATGCTAAATCGAATGGGCTTGCTTGGCAGCGCCCAACTCCTGGCGCATCTTCCGGATCTGTTGGCGGATCTCTTCGGGCATAGTAGGAGGGGTTGGGCGAGGAGAACACGGAGATGGTGTCGAGTTGTGGCGAGAGGACATCGGAGAGAGAGATTGGGACCGACGAGATCTAGGAAGATCCTAGCCATAGACCCCTTGCAGGGCTAGCCCAGCTCCCTTAGCAACGAGGGGGGTCCGCAACTCCATGCGGACCGGAAGAAGAGATTGCTGGGGGAATGGGGGCTACAGCCTCCTCAGGAAGGTGCGAAGCAGGGGCAACCGGACGGGGAGCTTCATGGCGTCCTTGAATCAGATGGGTCAGAGCTTGGACCTACTGGACCAATGTGGCAAACTGATCCTGGGTCACTGGGGCCGCTGGCGAAGATTGAGTCTCAACTGGTGGCGGCGGTGCCACACTGCTCACTGGATCGGGCCTTTGGGAGGTGACCTGGTCCCGGGCTTCAGAGGTAGCCTTTCTTCGATTGGCCACTGGAGGGGCTCTCTTCAAGATCGAGATTCTTATCTCCTTTTTTCAAGTTTATGGGACTTGAGGGTTCTTCCTCTAGCGCCAATTTGTTGTTGCTGGAATCCATCCTCCGGCTCGGGCACGGTCAAGCTTCGGATTGGGCTCCCTCCTGAGCGGACCTGCAAAACAGTCCTCACGCAAGAGGCGTTGGGAGTGGCCCTCTACGGAAGACCCTCCGACGCTCAAGTCAGTGGAGATCAACAACGAACAAATATGGGGAGAAGGCTCTCGCTCGCTGAAGAGTCCCTCCAGGGTGACCCTTTGGGAGCTCTGAGCATAGCTTTAATGGCAGAAAGTGATGAGCAGTGATAGAATGAAAGTATTCCTGAGAATGCATCAAGAATGCCCTCTTTTTCTTTGAGAGAATCTGGGACTGTGCTATTTATAGGCGATTACCTGATTCTTTGAGCGTGTCGCTGGGGTCCGAAGGCTGTTGAGATTTGAATCAAGTTTGTTGCAAGGCTGGTAGGATCTGTATCTTGTTAGTTAGAGGATCGACGACCGAGAGAGCTAGTTGGCGCTTTGAGATTCAACGATTATGTAGGCTCTAGGCCATTTCTGGCAGTGTAGGCACGACTTCCCATTTGGAATCTTATTAGTTTATGTATATTCTATAGAGATGTTCGAGTGTCCTGGCTGGGCCGAAGCATGGAGAGCAGCTTGATCTGCCGAAGTATGGAAATGCTCGGTCTACCGAGGCATCGGGAGGCTCAGCCAACCGAGGTATGTAGAGGCTCGGTCAGCCAAGGCATGTAGAGGCTCGGTCAGCCGAGGCATATAGATGGTTCGGGCTGGCCGATGAATAGACTGCTCGGGCTGGCCGAGGCGCCAGCCGGTTTGTTGAAAGGATGATTTAAATCTACCGCTCCTTAGGTGTTACGGTTGTTTGACAGGCTGTCAGGGTTAATCCTAACCCAATGCTTTGAATTGCATGACTATTAACACTACAAGAAAATAATGAAATAGCAACGCAATTTTAGCGACGCAATTATGCGTCCTAAAATTGCGACAACATTGCGATGCCTCCGCGTCAAAAAAACATTGCGACGCACATAACGATGCATTAGCGACTGAATAAACCTTAAATTAAAAAAAAATAATTTTTAAATTTAGCGATGCAAAAATGCATCGCAATATTTATAAAATGTGTTTTTTAAAATATTATTAAAAGAATAAAATATTGCGACGCAGATAAGTGCGTCGCAATGTTTTTAAAAATTAATTATGTTAAATAGCGACGCATTAGCGATGCAATAAACATAAAATAAGAGAAAATATATTTAATATAGCGACGCAAAAATTGCATCGCAAATATTAATTAAAAAATTAATTTTTTTAAAATATAATTATGAAATAAAAATATTACGATGCCACGCAGTGTGTCGCAATATATTTGAAAAATATAATAATTTATATAGCGACGCATTAGCGACGCAATAGACCAGAAAATTATAAAAATTAATTTTAATTTAGCGACGCAATAATTGCATCGCAATTATTTTAAATGAAATTAATTTGTATAAACATTAAAATAAAAAAAAATATTGCGACGCAAAACAGTTCGTCGCAATTTTTTTAAAAACTTAATTTTTTTAATTAGCACGCATTAGCGACACAATAAACCAGAAAAATATGAAATTATTTCTAAATTTAGCGACGCAATAATTGCATCGCAATTAATTTAAATAAAATTTATTTTAAGAAATAGTATTACGAAATAAAATATTGCGACGCAATCCAGTGCATCGCAATGTTTTGTTAAAATAAATATGTTAATTAGCGACGTAATAGCGATGCAATAAACAGTAAAGTAATAAAAAAAAATTTATTTAACGACGCAAATTAATGCGTCGCAATATTTTAAAAGAAATTATAATGCCAAATTAGCGAGGCATTAGCGATGCAATAAATTAAAAATATAATTAAAAATTAATAATGTCCGAGATTGGTCATTGTCGACCGTACGTGACCAATCATGGCTTCGATCGATCGCAACCGTCGGGTTGTCACCGATCGGATCGATCGCGACGGTCCGAGATCGCTCATCGCCGACCGGGATTGATCATAGCTCGGATCGATGGCAACCGTCGGATCATCGCCGATCGAGATCGATCATGGCTTCGATCGATCGCGACAGTCCGAGTATGTAGTCTCGACCGGGATCGATAATGGCTTTGATCGATCGCAACCGTCGGATCGTCACCGATCCGATCGATCACCACGGTCTGAGAGAGGTCATCGCTGACCAGGATCGATCATGGCTTGGATCGATCGCAACCGTCGGATCGTCGCCGACCGAGATCGATCATGGCTTGGATCGATCGCAACCGTCGGATCGTCGCCGACCGGGATCGATCATGGCTTGGATCGATCGCAATTTTGCATTGCAATTATTATCATTAATTATAAATATTATCATTTATAAATATTAAAATTATTGCGACGCCGTAACGATGCATTTTAGAAAAAAAAATAAACAAATATTGGGACGCAATGTATGCATCGCAATTATTTTTAGTAAATATGATTTTTATCAGTATTAATAAATAAAAAAATAATATTGCGACGTATAAGTTGCATCACAATGTTTTTTAAATATATATATAATCAAAAAGTTTTAAAAAAATATTGCGATGCAATTTTGCATCGCAATTATCATTAATTATAAATATTATCATTTATAATATTAAAAAATTATTGCGACGTCGTAGCGACGCATTTTAGAAAAAAAAAAAATTTGCGACGCAATGTATGCGTTGCAATTATTTTTAGTAAATATAATTTTTCTCAGTATTAATAAATAAAAGAAATATAATATTGCGACGCATAATTTGCGTCGCAATATTTTTTAAATCATATATGTAATCAAAAAGTTTTAAAAAAATATTGCGATGCAATTTTGCGTCACAATATTATCATTAATTATAAATTTCATTTATAAATATTAAAAATTATTGCGATGCCGTAGCGACGCATTTTAGAAAAAAAAAATAAAAATATTGCGACGCAATGTATGCATCGTAATATTTTTAGTAAATATGATTTTATCAGTATTAATAAATAAAGAAATATAATATTGCGACGCATAATTTGCATCATACTATTTTTTAAATAAATATATGTAATCAAAAAGTTTTAAAAAAATATTGCGATGTAATTTTGCGTCGCAATTATTATCATTAATTATAAATATTATTATTTATAATTAAAAAATTATTGCAAGTCGTAGCGATGCATTTTAGAAAAAAAAATAAACAAATATTGCGACGCAATGTATGCGTCGCAATTATTTTTAGTAAATATGATTTTATTAGTATTAATAAATAAAAATATATATGAGACGCATAAGTTGCATCGCAATGTTTTTTAAATAAATATATGTAATCAAAAAGTTTTAAAAAAATATGCGATGCAATTTTGCGTCGCAATTATTATCATTAATTATAATATATCATTTATAATATTAAAAAATTATTGCGATGCCGTAGCGATGTATTTTAGAAAAAAAAAATAAAAAATATTGCGACGCAATGTAGCATCTCAATTATTTTTAGTAAATATGATTTTTATCAGTATTAATAAATAAAAAATATAATATTGCGACGCATAAGTTGCATCGCAATGTTTTTTAAATAAATATATGTAATCAAAAGTTTTAAAAAAATATTGCGACGCAATTTTGCGTCGCAATTATTATCATTAATTATAAATTATCATTTATAAATATTAAAAAATTATTACGATGCACTGTATGCGTCATATTATTATCATAAATTATTATTTTAATCAATTAAAAATAAAAATATTGCGACGCCTTAGCGACGCAATTCCTAGAAAATAAAAATAATTTTTCC
>UESW01001395.1:140165-154035 GCA_900491605.1 Calamus simplicifolius
TATGTAATCAAAAAGTTTTAAAAAAATATGCGACGCAATTTTGCGTCGCAATTATTATCATTAATTATAAATATTATCATTTATAAATATTAAAAAATTATTGTGCGCTGTAGCGACGCATTTTAGAAAAAAAAAATAAACAAATATTGCGACGCAATGTATGCGTCGCAATTATTTTTAGTAAATATAATTTTTATCAGTATTAATAAATAAAAGAAATATAATATTGCGACGCATAATTTGTATCGCAATGTTTTTAAATAAATATATGTAATCAAAAAGTTTTAAAAAATATTGCGGCGCAATTTTGCATTACAATTATTATCATTAATTATAAATATTATCATTTAAAATATTAAAAAATTATTGCGATGCCGTAGCGATGCATTTTAGAAAAAAAAAAAATAAATATTGCAACGCAATGTATGCGTCGCAATTATTTTTAGTAAATATGATTTTTATCAGTGTTAATAAATAAAAGAAATATAATATTGTGACGCATAAGTTGCGTCGCAATGTTTTTTAAATAAATATATGTAATCAAAAAGTTTTAAAAAAATATTGCGACGCAATTTTGCATCACATTATTATCATTATTATAAATATTATCATTTATAAATATTAAAAAATTATTGCGATGCACTGTATGCATCGCAATTATTGTCATAAATTATTATTTTAATTATTAAAAATATTAAAAAAATATTGCGACGCCTTAGCGATGCAATTCCTAGAAAATAAAAATAATTTTTCCCGCTGGACCCTGGCGCCAATTTAGCGACGCAATAATTGCATCGCAATTAATTTAAATAAAATTTATTTTAAGAAAATAGTATTATGAAATAAAAATATTGCGACGCAATCCAGTGCATCGCAATGTTTTGTTAAAAATAAATATGTTAATTAGCGACGTAATAGCGATGCAATAAAATAGTAAAGTAATAAAAAAATTTTTATTTAACGATGCAAATTAATGCGTCGCAATATTTTAAAAGAAAATCATAATGCCAAATTAGCGAGCATTAGCGACGCAATAAATTAGAAATATAATTAAAAATTAATAATGTCCGAGATCGGTCGTCATCGACCGTACGTGATCGATCATGGCTTCGATCGATCGCAACCGTCGGGTTGTCGCCGATCAGATCGATCGCAACGGTCCGAGATCGCTCGTCGCCGACCGGGATTGATCATGGCTCGGATCGATGGCAACCGTCGGATCATCGCCGATCGAGATCGATCATGGCTTCGATCGTTGCAACCATCGGATCGTCAGTCCGAGATCGATAGTCATCGACCGGGATCGATCATGGCTTTGGTCGATCGCAACCGTCGGATCATCGTCGACCAGGATCGATCATGGCTTCGATCGATCGCAACCGTCGGATCGTCGCCGATCCGATCGATCGCCACGGTCCGAGAGAGGTCATCGCCGACCGAGATCGATCATGGCTTGGATCGATCGCAACCGTCGGATCGTCGCCGACCGGGATCGATCGTGGTTGGATCGATCGCAATTTTGCGTCGCAATTATTATCATTAATTATAAATATATTATTTATAAATATTAAAAATTATTACGACGCCGTAGCGACGCATTTTAGAAAAAAAAAAAAATAAATATTGCGACGTAATGTATGCATCGCAATTATTTTTAGTAAATATGATTTTCTCAGTATTAATAAATAAAAGAAATATAATATTGCGACGTATAATTTGTGTCGCAATGTTTTTTAAATAAATATATGTAATCAAAAAGTTTTAAAAAAATATTGCAACGCAATTTTTGCGTCGCAATTATTTTCATTAATTATAAATATTATCATTTATAAATATTAAAAAATTATTGCGACGCCGTAGCGATGCATTTTAGAAAAAAAAATAAACAAATATTGCGACGCAATGTATGCGTCGCAATTATTTTTAGTAAATATGATTTTTATCAGTATTAATAAATAAAAGAAATATAATATTGCGACGCATAAGTTTTGTCGCAATATTTTTTAAATAAATATATGTAATCAAAAAGTTTTAAAAAAATATTGTGACGCAATTTTGCGTCGCAATTATTATCATTAATTATAAATATTATCATTTATAAATATTAAAAATTTATTGCGACGCCGTAGCGACGCATTTTAGAAAAAAAAATAAACAAATATTGCGACGCAATGTATGCGTTGCAATTATTTTAGTAAATATGATTTTTATCAGTATTAATAAATAAAAGAAATATAATATTACGATGCATAAGTTGCGTCGCAATGTTTTTAAATAAATATATGTAATCAAAAGTTTTAAAAAATATTGCAATGCAATTTTGCGTCGCAATTATTATCATTAATTATAAATATTATCATTTATAAATATTAAAAAATTATTGCGACGCACTGTATGCGTCACAATTATTGTCATAAATTATTATTTTAATCAATTAAAAATATTAAAAAAATATTACTATGCCTTAGCGATGCAATTCCTAGAAAATAAAAATAATTTTCCCGCCGGACCCTGGCGCCAAGTTAGCGACGCATTAGCAACGCAATTATTTGCATCGCTATTTTTTTCATAAAATTGTAATAAAGCCAAATTAACGATGGATTAGCGATGCATTGATGCGTCGCTAATACATAATAAATTTTAAAAAAATATTGCGACCAATTAGCGACGCAATTATTGCGTCGCTAATTACTCATATATATACTGCGGCCGGCCTTCTCTTCTTCTTCCTCGTCTTGACCTAGCCGCCGCCCTCCCGAAAAAAAATCCGGCTCCCCCCCCCGTTCGCTGCTCCGGCTCCCCCCGTTCGCTGCTCCGGCTCCCCGGCGTTCTCCTCCAACTCCGGCGTCTTCTCTCGACCGAGGTAAGCCCCCCCACCCTATTAAATTTTTTTTTGTAATAATTTTCCTCCGGCCACGGCCAAGACCGTGGCCGTCTTCTCCGGCCACGACCGCTGCCATGGCCGCAGTGGCCTGGCCACGTTGGCCAGGCCACTGTCCAAAAAAATAAAATAAAATCGGTAACAGGGGGTGGGGTGGGGAAACCCCCCCCCCTTTGTCTTCTCCGGCCACGGCCGAGGCCGCGGCCGGACAAGGCGGCCACGGCCGCTGCCGTGGCCGTGTTCTCTGGCCACGGTCGCTGCCGGGGCCGGCAGTGGCTTGGCCACGGTGGCTAGGCCATTGTCCAAAAAAAAAAAAATTCGGTAACAAGGGGGTGGGGAAACCCCCGCCCTTTGTCTTCTCCTGCCACGGCTGAGGCCGCGGCCGAACAAGGCGGCCATGGCCGCTGCAGTGGCCGTCAGTGGCATGGCCACGATGGCCAGACCACTGTCAAAAAAAAAAAAAAAATCGGTAACAGGGGGGGTGGGGAAACCCCCCCCTTTTGTCTTCTCCGGCCACGGCCGCTGCCATGGCCGGCAGTGGCCTGGCCACGGTGGCCAGGCCATTGTCCAAAAAAAAAAAAATCGGTAACAGGGGGGTGGGGAAACCCCCCCCCTTTGTCTTCTCCGGCCATGGCCGCTGCCGTGGCCGGCAGTGGCCTGGCCACGGTGGCCAGGCCACTGTCCAAAAAAAAAAAAAAATCGGTAACAGGGGGGTGGGGAAACCCCCCCCCCCTTTGTCTTCTCCGGCCACGACCGAGGTCGCGGCCAGACAAGGCGGCCACGGCCGTTGCCGTGGCCGTCTTCTCCGGCCACAACTGTTGCCGTGGCCGGCAGTGGCCTGGCCACGGTGGCCAAGCCACTGTCAAAAAAAATAAAAAAAAATTTGGTAACGGGGAAAACCCATTTTGTCTTCTCCGGCCGCAGTCCAAAAAAAAAAAGTTAGGGAAAAAAAAGTTAAGGTGAGGGGGGCACGGTGACTAGACAAAAATAAAAATAAAAATAAAAAAGTAACAGCTAGGGGGCTTTTCTCCACCCCCGGTTCCTTCAATTAAAAAAAATTTAACACTTATTAAAAAAAATTAACAAAAAAAATATTCTATCAGATTTTATTGTTTTTAAAATATTTTCAAATAATTTGATGATAAATATAAATTTTTTTTATCAGATTAGTTATAAATTAATTAATTTATGTCATTAGTCGGAGCTCTTTGGATAGACTGATTTTTATGTCTTGATTATGCAATAATATTTGTAATGTTAGATAGAAAGTCTTGTTGTATTATTAATTAATTTATGTCATTAGTCTCCAGCCTCCACAACCTCCACGTGATCGCTAAGATTCTTGATGTATTTTTTTTTATGTTGTACATGAAAACTTCAAAATTTTAATATATGAATTTTTTTGGAAATTGAATGATTATTGTTTGGATCAATATTAGTGAAGAATGTTTCGATCAATTTAAATGTAACGAAATTGTATTAACCGTTTTAATTTTTTAATTTTTATTTTTTTAATAAATATTTATTTAGCGACGCATTAGCGACTGCAATTGCATCGCTAATATTTTTAAAATATTATTATTAAATATTGCGACGCAATGACCTGGCGTCGTAATAATATAAAAAAAAAATTTAATAGCGACGCATTAGCGACTCAAATTGAGTTGCTATTATATCTAAAATATTTTAATAAATATTGCGACGCAATGACCTTGCGTCGCAATATTTTATCAAATTTTTATTTGCAACGCTTTAGCGACGCAATTGCGTCGCTATTATATTAAAAAAATTATTAAATATTGCGACGTAACTAAATGCGTCGCAATATTGCGACGCAATTTAGTGCATCACAATATTTAATAATAATTTTAAATATTATAATTTAATTTTTAATTTAGCGACGCAATGGATGCGTCGCAATATTGCGACGCAATGTTGTGTCGCAGAAAGTCGCAATATTGCGACGCAATTGCGACAAATGGATATTGTGATGGACATCTGAGCGACGCCGTCATTGCATCGCTATTGCGTCGCAATAGCATGTTTAGCGATGCAATTGCGACGCATTTGGACATCGTAATATTTATTTCTCTTGTAGTGTAATGCAATGATAATTTTACTCCTCATTACATACTAATATTATTTGAGCTTGCTATTAATCATACCGATAAATTTTTTTAAGGCTTTCCTTTTCTCCCTTTTCTTCAAAGATCCACTCCTTGGAGGCTGATCCTAATGCCAAAGAGCTTCTTTGGAAATCTGACACCAAAAAATGTGATGGGAAGTAATCTCCTGAGCGGTGAACCACGGCTTCAAGCACAACGTGACAGATTTTTGTATTTTTGTCTTGGAGATAGCTTTGGAAGAAGGAAGATCCCGGTTGGATATGAAGCCGTCAAAAGGTTGCGATCTTTGGCGCTGCAATCCACACCTGTGTTTTCCTCTCGTAGATCTGAGAACGGCTTCTCATTGAATACGATCAAGACCGCCGTCGATAGTGAAGACGGGAACAAGCGAGGAAGAAGTTGAGGAAGGTTATGAATCCCTTGTTTGGATCATGGCTTTGCTTTGAATCCGGTGGAATCGGGAAATTAGACTATGATACCAATTTTTGTTAGGATTGTTTTCAATACAGATTATTTTTGAAAGAGAAATCAGGGTAGAAAAAGATTTTCTCTCAAGAAGAAAAAATAGATCTAGGTTTCATTAAGCACATCACCATATATAAATATTATTTCTTAATTTTATGTATAAACATAATAATCTCTTATGATCTTATTCATATGAGGCTATCACACCAAAGCATAATAAAATAGGCTTATAAAAGCTCAACAAAGACTAAAATAAAATAAAAAATAACTAACAACTATTATATTTTAACAACACTCATCCTCCCAACATGGAAGCTCCCTCCTCCTCTCTCTCTCCGTCCATTCCTCTTTGAAATCAAGAGGAGCTAATGACGTGAGATGAGATCTGATGTTGGGCTGGAAGCAATCCGGCTCTGTCCCATCCATTGGCTTCGGTCCATTGCAGAATGTCTCGTCGAAATACATGCTCAAACTGAAGTCGTCTCCTCCTTCCATTGCATGGAAGAAACTATCATTCAAATGGCCATCAAGAGAGGAATTTTGAGGCACGGTTGCCATTTCAAAACGTTTGTGGCTGTTGGGAGGGGATGGTACGCGTTGATCCAGAACATAGGACTCGTTGCACCTCAGGGCCATGGTCCGCACCACAGTTCCACTGTTTGTGGCATCTGGCTTCCTTGATGGTGGCTCGGCCATGGACTTGGTTTGCATGCTTTGCTTGCCCTTCGGTTTGGATGGTTGAGTTGGCTGGCCATGCACCTTCTTTCGTAAGGTTGTGTTCCAATAGTTCTTGATTTCGTTGTCTGTTCGTCCTGGCAATCTTCCTGCAATTAGAGACCATCTTCGGGCCCCAATTAAGCAAAAGAAATTAAGGATTCATCGTGGAGAGAAAAGTCTATTATTAATTTAAAATATAATAAAACTAAAATATCATCTTATCAATGCCAAGAGCTCCCAAAACTGGCCAAAACTCTCCGAGTCAACTTGGTTAATTTGTAAATTTCTGAGACTAACACAAAGTTGTAGTTGAAACCAAGTTGTTTCTCTTTTTTTCCCCAAAAAAACCGAGCAAGTTTAACTGTTCAAGATTTTTTTTTTTAAAAAAAATTCACATATACAGTTTAATATTTTCAGTATATATAATACAACTCCTTCTCCAGAAAAAAACAATAGAATTAAAGTACTATATCTGCTAGGGTTGTTAGTGAGTCAAGTTCAGCCATATAAATATAAGAATATTTTTTTTTTAATTTTTAAGTTAGTTCTAAAGGTGCATGCCAGAAATATACAAAATTTTTGGTTAATGTATCTCAGTTTTGAATGGATTGATGTGATTCTCATTATCTTTGTTTCCTCCTGCAATGGAATATGTCTAACAAACCCACCTCATCCCAATGATTTATTTTCTCTTTTATTTCTTATTTTAATCTTTTTATTCTTTCTTTTTATTCTTTCTTATTTCTTATTTATTTATCTTCTTCTTTTTCTATCCTGTTTTTCATTCTTTTAGGCCCTGTTTAGTTCATGATCCAAATACTATTTTTGAAAACATGGATTGTATTCAAAATCTAAGTTATATTTTATTAATTTTTAGTATTTAAAATACATTTGGTTAGTATTTTTGAAAACTATTTTTGAACTTAAAAACAGTAAAAACTAAAATCCGTGAGTTTTGAGTGTTTTGAAAAAAAAAAAGAATAAATGTGGATAACATCTGATCGAGATGAATTTGAAGAAAGACGTTTTTTAGATTCATTTAGGATTTTAGGATCGCTTCGAAAAAGTATTTTGAAAAACGATTCAGCCAAATACATTTTTTATGCTATGTATTAAATTTTTAATTTTTTAAAATAAAAATTTAACCCAAAACGATTACCAAATGGGCCTTATTTTCTTCACTTTATTTCTTTCTTTTTTTCCTCTTTTTTGTTCTTTTATCTTTTTTTTTTTTTTTATAGAAAAGTCTTTGATACACTGCTCTGATACAGCATGGCCTACATCAGATAGGATGATTTACCCACACACTAACTCGCATATCAATAATGTAAGACCCATGGAGGATATGGCCTGTGCACAAGTAAATCATCGCGGTGTTACACCGGAACAGTATACTATTAAGACTTTTCCTTTTTTTTTTTTTTTCTTTCTTCCTTTTCCTTTCTTCTTCTTTCTCCCATCCTCTCTTCGATCCAGTCCCGTTTCTTCACAGGAATGGAATTATTTTCTTTGTCTTATTGATGGTTTTGAAATTTAGCTACTCTTTCGGTTTCATTTGGCTGATGCCCTCCATATGTCACCGAGAAACCTTGTATGCAAATATCTACTTCAACAACAAAAACTCTAAATATTTAAATTCCATAATGACTGCCAAAATTAAAATAAAAATCATAGAGCACAAGAGTTTCTGCTGAAGGTAAAAATCAAAGCTAACTAGCCATTAAATCCATGGAGCATGAAAAAAATATTTTGAAACATTTTTGTTCTTTTAATCTACGAAATTGGTTCTGAACAACTAAGGATCGATCACCCTCTACTGTTAATGTCCCTGATATATATGGCTCGATCAAGCAGTGCCATTCTGGTCGTTGTTATTTATGGTTGTTTCTCGTCATATGAGCTAGCATCCTGAAGGCTTCTAAGCGATCGAGGAGTCTCAAATTAAGTTAGAAGTAGTAGGAGAAGATGACCTGTTTCCAAGGAGCTTGTGGAGTCTTATGATGAGCTCCTCCTCGTCCTCCGATATGTTCCCCCGCTTAATATCGGGCCTCAGATAGTTGAGCCACCGGAGCCGGCAACTCTTCCCGCCTCGCTTCAAACCTGCAAACCATTGGATCCAAATACCATGATCGAGATAATTGCCATTGTAGAAAGAGAGAGAGAGAGAGAGAGAGAGAGAGAGAGAGAGAGAGAGAGGAGTGGCAAGCTTTTTGAGACCCTTGAGGTGTAATTAAAGAGTTTAGGTAGAGTATAAGGGTGTCTGTAAGCATCACCAGCTCTTATGGGGAGGCTGTTCCATTTGCCTTCTCCGTGAGCCCCAACGTATGAAGAAAGGATCTTGTCTTCAAGATCAGTCCAAGCCCCTTTGTTGAGCCCCTCCTCTGTGCAACATCGCTGCTTCCCCATTCTCTCTCTTTCTCTTTAGCTATCTGTGAGTTGTGCCTCGTGGATGGAACATTTATAGTAGTGGCGCGCAGGTCCCTCTCTTGTTCTTTTCTTTTTCCTTCTATTTTTTGGAAGAGAGGGCCGGGGGTGGGTGTTGAAAGTTAGATGACAAAAGGAAGCTATATGAGAAAAAGAAAAGGTGAGAACAGAGAACGGTGCGCTTCCTTCTACCACCAACTAGTACAGAAGAAACAACATGGAAGGTGACTTCGTTGACAACGAGCCAAGCTAAAATTCTACCGAGAGAACCACAGTATATGCACCTACATCAGCGTACGTATCTAATTCCGTCCATTGCTAACAGCTAGGAGAACGCAGTACGTATTAATATCAACTGTAAAGAGAGAGATAAGATATGATATAATCTTATTATGACATGAGAAGAAAAAAAAAAGTTATTAAGAAGCTCGAACGTTATAAAAAATATTTAAAAGAACGTACAAAGATATGTACTTAACATATTCATAAAGAATACATTGCAAGTTTTGTATGAGACTTTATCTCTACAATTTTTTCTCTCTGAAACTCCAGTTATTATTGGCAGTAACTTGAAATAATTTTTCGAAGACAAAGGTTTCCCATGGACCAGGAATATTGATTGATATAGGGAGAAGAACCATCCTTCGTGCTGGCATGACAGGTTCATTCTGTTTCACTCAAAAAAAAAAAAAAAAAAAAAAAGACAGGTCCATGAGATTCTATTGAGATCCCGAGAGGAGACCCACTTTTTGTTTCCTTTTGCATGAGGAGCACTCAACTACGCTCAATCTAAAATCGATGCTTTAAGTCGACTCAACCATATATATGTTTCCAGTTCTGAAGACAAAATTCTATGTTCCTACCTCTCTCTCTCTCTCTCTCTCTCTCTCTCTCTCCCCCCCCCCCCCCCCCCAGCCCTAGATTCCAAATAACTCGTTACCTCGGTACAAGTCATCGGCTATTATAATGATTATGACCAATATTACTTATCTCAAAAATTAACTTTTCAAATGTTAAATGTCAAAATAACTGCTAGAATAATGACTATTATTATGATATTGTAATGAACAATAATGAAAAAAATAATGATGTTATCATTTTCTTTTTTTATTAGATAAAATAATATTTTTTGGTACCATATCATTACATATCTTGAGAGGATTTTGAGAAAAATTGAAAAATAAATTAAAATGAAGTACAAGTGAAGATAATATTCATTATTTATGTTATAATTGTTAATTATAATAGAAAATAATGGTTATTATATTTTTTTCATGTTATTTATCTTAATAATATAAAAAGGAGATGATCAAAATCAACGTAATGGCCGTTATTTATATATGATAGCCATTATTTAAGCAATTAATTCAATATTTTATAAAATCTGAAAACTTACTCTTTGAGGCAAGTAGCCAAGTATTGTCTCTTGCAATGGCCATCACAGGTCCAGATCCTCTACTGTGCAACATAAAGTACGGTGCCAATCCTGACAGCTCTTTCATTAATTAGTGGTAGCATTTCATTTATGACGAATCTCATCAAACGGTTAGAAAAATTTATTGCCACTCATTCATCGATGGGACATAAATATATACGGTGCTAATTAAGTAGAGAATCCCAGCTTATTATAATAGCCAAAATCATTGTTGGCATGTATATATAATGAATGATATCAAATAAAAATGTTAAGATCAATGTATGATAAAATAAAAAAAAGATAGGTCAAAAATAAAATAATTCATAAAAAATAGATGTAACTTTAATCGAGAATAAATTAAGAAAAGAATAATTTATATGGTTTGGACATGAGCAATGCATACGTAAAGATGCATTTGTATAGAAGAGTGACTTGATTATATAAACACTACAAGAAAAATAAAATATTGCGACGCCCAAATGCGTCATCGCTAAACATGCTATTGCGACGCAATAGCGACGCAATGACGGCGTCGCTCAGATGTCCGTCGCAATACCCATTTGTCGCAATTGCGTCGCAATATTGCGACGCATCCAAATGCGTCGCTAAATTTAAAATTAATTTTTAATATTTAAAATTATTATTAAATATTGCGACGCACTAAATTGCGTCGCAATATTGCGACGCATCTAGCTGCGTCGCAATATTTAATAATAATTTTTGGTATAATAGCGACGCAATTTGAGTCGCTAATGCGTCGCAAATAATTTTTTTTTAAAATATTGCGACGCAAGGTCATTGTGTCGCAATATTTATTAAAAATATTTTAGATATAATAGCGATGCAATTTTAGTCGCTAATGCATCGCTATTAAATTTATTTTTAAATTATTGCGATGCCAGGTCATTGCGTCGCAATATTTAATAATAATATTTTAAAAATATTAGCGATGCAATTTCAATCGCTAATGCATCGCAAATTAAATTTTTTAAAAAATATAAAAGATTAAAAATTAAAACGGTTAATACAATTTCGTTAAATCTAAATATTGATAGAAACATTTTTCACTCAATCCAAACAATAATAAATTTTCAAAAATAATTCATATATTAAAATTTTGAAGTTTTTACAACATAAAAAAGAAAAGAAAAATACATCAAGAATCTGGCGATCACGTGGAGGCTGTGGAGGCTGAAGACTCTGCGACAAGCGGCTAACCATATCCCGCAAATAATGCATCTCATCTCGCATGTCTGCAACTCCTGATCCCGGCCTCGCATACGATCCTCAAAATCCTGCTCGACCTCCTGGCGAACCTCCTCTGCAATAGATCTGCGAAGGTCGTAAACGCTCGGGAGGAAGATCACAGAACTCGCGAGCTGGAGGCCTGATGGGAAAAATGTAGAAGCTCTAGTGCCCAGACCATAGACCCTGCGGTCTCGTGGCTGGGCACCAACAGCCTCCAAAAACACACGCCGACTCTCCTCTGCTGAGAGTTCGACGGGCGTCTCCCCATCAGTAGAGTCGACCTGCGATGCCTGGGAGCGAAGCTCCTCGACTCGTGTCTTGAAATTATGAAATCAACAATAAATGAGTTAATAAATTTCTCGAAATAAAATTTTAGAAATTAAACAGATACTACATAAATCTAATTTCTTACCGCAACCTCCGTGATCGCGTGTCGACCCAGGAACCGTCCCTCCTGGTGTGTGTCGCCCTGAATAGACGAAACTCACCAGGATCTCCGCCCTCCTGCTCAGACTATAACAAAAAAAAGATATTAATACAAATATTTGTAAATAACTAAAATAGTAATTAAAATATTTATGTTTTCTTACCATACGCCGTCTGTGCTCCTGAATCGAAATGGAGCCCGAAGTATGGCGGGAGAGACCCGTGCCAGGACCGCCCTTCTCAGATCGGCGGTTCGTGCTGGCTGATGCGGACCTCCTGCGCCAGCCATCGGACTCCCAGGCTGCTGCCACTCGTGCCAAATACCCTCTGGCACGTGCGCAGGACGCTGACCCGATGACCTCCAACGATGAAGCATGTCGGAGTATCGGCGTCGCGTCAGAGCCTCCCATGCTGCCCTAATGGCATCATGGCTGGCAGGATCCCACGTAAACTTTTTCTGCATTAAAATAAACAGTTAGTTTCTGAATTTATTAAGTTTAAGAAATTTATATCACTGATAAATTGTATTTAATAAGTTTACCTGAAACTCAGAAAAATAAAACTCCCTCGTGGCTGGAGATACGTGGCGCCAATCGTAGCCACTGGGATCTGCACGCCTCTGAAATACGGCGCTGATGTGGCTGGATACATGATGCTGCTCAATGAATCTGTTAAAAAAATGCATGTTTATAAGTAATTGACTTAAAAACATAAACATATATTTTTAATTAGTATATACTTACATCCCCTGAGCATCAAGTCGAAGTACAGTGCGGCCGATGGTGGAAGAACTCTCGGAGGTATGTGCCGATCGGCTGGATGGTAATACTGCTGGAGAGATCGAAGGCTGCGCCACTGCTGGAGATCCAAACTCTCCATCTCCGCGCTCATGTGATCTGATGTAGCAGGGCTACGTCCCTGCTCACTCCGTCTGTCGTCGGTAGATCTACCTCTGCCGTCATACTGAAAATACTAAAGATTCACACAATTAAATTACGATTAATGATTGACTATGTAAGAATTTAACACTTATAAAAAAAATTTAAATTTTAAAAAACCTCTATGTTTAATCGGTGTCATTTGTTTCGTGAAATGTTGGTTCAACATCCGATGCCGTATCGGATTGCGAATCAGTTTCATTATCATCGGAAGGAAACCGAACATTTGCATCCGCAATTTCTTGGACATCACCATTTGGATCTCTAAGTGATGTTTCAGGAGCCCTTGTGTCGTCCTCAATTGCATGCATTTCCATCTCATCCTCTTGAAATGCAGGGCACTCGGCTGATTGACTTGATGAACTCTCCTCTAATACGATTGTTGAACGTGGGACGATTTTAGAAACGGCCCACCAATCTCGCTTGTCGTTGCGCAAACTTGGATATCCGCAGTAAAAGACTTGCTGAGCTTGGGATGCAAGGATGAATGGGTCATATTTCTGCAATCTTCGTCGATGGTTCACTTCAACCAAATTGTAGTCGTTATGAACCCTTTTGCCCACAGGAACTATCGGATCGAACCAATCACAACGAAACAATACGGTTCGTTTCATAGGCCAACCGGGATATTCAACTTCAACCACCTCTACTAACTTTCCATAATAATCCTGCATATTTGCTCCAACACTTTCTCCTTTCACACACACGCCCCAGTTCTGCGTGCCTCTTGAAGCTGCTAATCGTTCAATCTGAAATTTGTACCCATTTACAAAATAGCCAGTAGAGTTGTTACGGTCTTCAATGGCCATTGCGATAGACATTTAATGAAAATATTGGGTCGGGCCGCAAGGCGGTGCGTTTAATCATGAGACTTCACAAGCATTCAAGTGTCTTAAATTAATTTTATCTTCACTCCATGTCTATAAGGTAAGGCCCTATCCCATTCAAGAATTTTTTTGTGATATGTTATTCTGCTATTAATTATCATCGATCGGTTACATTAAAATTTCTGCAGCATTTCCCATATGTTCTCCTAAATGTGTGGTATATAAGCCACACTAGGAGAACGTATGAGCAAATACAAACCGAAATCTCACCCAACGATGATTAATAGCAGACTAACATATCGCAAGAAATATTCCCAAACTGTCCACCAGGACAATTTGAGAATTTGCAAGACTAAGGCTTACAAATTCTCAAACGGGTCTAAGGTATAGTGCTGTGATTA
>UESW01001395.1:159412-178531 GCA_900491605.1 Calamus simplicifolius
ATGCATCACAAGGGGATGGATGTCTCACAGTGCCAACCTTTCTTTTAGAAAAGATTGAAAGCTATTATGGATTAAAAGCTATCATCCTTGCTATTTTTTTAAAATTTGCTCGTATTTTGAGAGATAAGATTTTGCGTACTCCTCCCTTATTACGACCCAAGTTGAGATTCGGGATAGTTTATGAATTTTAAAAATAAAAAAAAAAAAAAGATGGGATGGATTCGGGATCCTATAAATTCAAAAAGATAAAAAAGATTACCGAATTCTGATTTGATTACATTTAAATGTAGCTAAGTTTATCTTTCTCTCTCTATATGTGTGTATGTATGAGATAGACTTAGCTACTGTCGAATGTAACCAAGTTAAGTCCAATCACTTTCCTCACTCTTGAATCCATATATTTATGAATTTAAAAATAAAAAAATAAAATGATGGAGTGCTTCTGAAATTCATATGAATGTAAGAATAAGAAAAATGATTAGATTCTATACTGGATTATATTCGAATGTAGCCAAATTTACCTTGTTATATATATATTAATGATGAACCTGGTCTAGATGATTAATTTACCTTAATTTTAATATTATAGGTCTTGGTTATTAATAGATCTCTACTTGGAAAAATATGAGAGAGCTAGAGGATAATAATAATAATAATAATAATAATAAAAGTTGAGAATGAGAGGAGATTTAGTGCAGCACTCTACTATTGTATTTTTCTTTTGCAATCTTCCCTTATCTTTGTAAAATTGTTTTTTTAAACAATAGAGAATGAGTATGCATTCTTCATGGTCATTGGTGTCGATCATGTGATGGTTGCTGTTATCAAATAAAGTGCATTTTTAAAAATAAGCTGAAGTAAACCAATTTATAATATGTTGTGCAAAATCTTGCGTTTCAAATGTGGAAATTACTTGGGACTTATATATGTTACTAAATGTCAGGAATAAAATGTATGGTTTGAAAGTTGTATTGTTATAACCTAAATATTGACATTAAAAAGTTTAAAAGTAATGAATGGGACATCTAGATGAAATGTCCGCATCATTGATATCAATTTACAATTCTATGATTAGTTAAAAAGTAAAAGCACACTTAATGTACTTGCCTCACATGTGTACAAATATTGAAAAAGTAAAATTCATATTATGATTATAAGAGTTTGGGATAATAAAATTTGATGCATCTTTATTGAAAAATATCATGGTCAAAACATACGTTTTGTGAATTTGAATGGTGTCTTGATGCATTAGGGATCATATTGAATTTTATCTGAGCTTTTATATTTGCATTCGAATAATTTTAACATATTTTTATCATTAAGTTTTATTTTTAACATATTTTTTATATATTTTTTTATCGTTAAGTTCTATTCCAATATAATTTTTTTATTGAATTTAATATAATGTTGGAAATAGGATTAAGAGTCATGATTGATATATCATTTCGTTCATTATGAATACCTCATCAATGAAGGATGCTACAATTGTGCCTATCATCCTCTTGATTGGAGATATTCATTCTATCCTTCAGGGTATTTCTTGCATCAGGATTAGGCACATCTATCAGAAAGTCAACTCTGCGGCTGACTGGATTGCTGCTAGGATGGCGTCTCATGCTGGTTCTTGGAGCTGGAAGCCGGGTGAATCTTGTCTTCCTATTTTTTTTAAATTTTGTACTTTAATATATCGGGTTTGACTCATTCTAGATTGATATGATCATTCGTCTGTACTAAAAAAGAAGAAGAAGAAGAAGAAGAAGAGAGAAAGAAACAGGATGCTACAATAATTCGGATTAGTTTTGCTTTTGCATATGGGATGCTGAAGTTCAACCATACGCCCGCCGAACAGCGACTCATTCACCGTTCACATTACATCAACTTTTATGTTTGTTATTATTGGGTTATTTTTTTTTTTGTGGCAAGGACCCTAGCACATGTCCTTTTGCCGATATGCTTGGAGATCGGACAGGAGAAATTAAACTTAAATTGATAGGAGCATGGGGCATGAAAAAAAGTCACCGGGTACAGTACCGATCGCATGATACACATGTGTTTACTAAAAAATAAAAATATTTTTAATGTTTAACTTATGCATATGCATGCGTCGCCTTAATTATGGTATAGGTTCTGCTGCACCACATCGTGCAGATTTTTTTTTTTTTTTGCATGCCGTATGGCTCATCGGCGGAGGTTGGCCAGGCAAAAGTACATTCCAAAGGAAAAATATTTTTACGCCGCATCTGATACAGTAAGATTGCTATATCAATTATTATATATATATATATATATATATATAATATATATATATAGATAATTTTATAATTTTTTTAAAAATTATAATACTTTATTTTTAAACTTACGGCATTGTAGTTATAAAATTAAGACATTCATTCAGAAAGTAAAAAAAATTACGATACCGTAGTTATAAAATTATGACATCCATTCAGAAAATGTGTTTGGACATAAATTTCAAAAAAAAAAAGTCGAACGGATATTAATGCACGTCAGAAAGTTTTTTTTTAATTTATGTAGAGACACGTTTTCTAAGTGTGTATCGTAATTTTATAAGTACTGTATCGTAAATTTAAAACTGGAATGTCGTAATTATGTTTTACTTTTTAAATAGGTGTCTTAATTTTATAATTACGGTGTTGTAAGTTTAAAATTAGATTGTCATAATTTTTTTTTACTTTATGTCTTAATTTTATAACTATGGTATCATAAGTTTAATATTAATATCATAATTTTTTTTAAATATTATAAAATTATTTTAATATTTTTAATAATATATATATATATATATATATATATATATATATATATAAAAATGATACAATTTATATCTTGCTGGATATTATGTACAAAATTTTTTTCTAAACTAGTGAGTTGACGGAATGCCTCGGAAGGCGCATAGGCCGGACTTGACATTGCTCGGAAATTGACGCGCATTCTTGCAATTGTTTTTTCCACCGGATGGTCCTCCGTCAAAGCTGCCGGTGGGTGGCGATTCGGTGCATTTCAAGCCCTACAAGTGCATTTCTCCGCTTCGTTTCCCCGTGCATCACGTAATGGCATGAAGCCAAAACATGCATAAGTCTTGGATCTACTAATATTAAGAAGAAAAGAATGGATCTGAAGGGTTTGAATACATAACACACGTACGTGGACACGATCTCTCCATATATTTTTATACTAATATTACTATTGGTATTAAAATGGACGTTAAGCTCGTAGGTAGGAATGCGATTGAGTAGGTCTGATTAAATCAAGATTAAAAGAAATAGCATCTTATAGGGCACTGCAAATGAATTTAAAATAAGTTGGCTTCATGGATAAATTTTAGATAATGAGAGAAGTGGAGAAAAATAAGAAGGGCAGACTCTATATTGTAGAGGCCGTTAAATAAAACATAACAATAACTATCATTTAGGTAGTGTTTAATAGAAAAATAGCTATAAATAGCTATTCCTTCATTCTTTAGGAAATAAGTTCAGGAAATAATCCATGGTTAACTTTTTTTTTTAGCTAGAAGATAAATATGGGTTATCCCCTCTGGTTAATTTTTTTTCAGTTATCCTTCGTAGTTATAGCTTTTGGAAATAAGAGGGATATCTAGGATATCCCCTTTTATTCTCTATTTCAAACACACCCTGAATATTCTCTTTTGTTCTCTATTTCAAACAAACCCTTAGAACATCTATTATATATATATATATATATATATATAATGAAACAAGAATGCAAGCAAGCCTTAATTTCTACATCTACAACAAAAACATTCTTTGCATCATTTTGTTTATTATTGTTTCTTCAATGGGAGGCTGGGGGAGAAAGAATCATCGAGAAAGATAGGAAAAAGAAAAGTACCAAAGAAGTAAATGATATACTCTAGAATATCCTTAATGGAAGGCTTGTTTCTTCAACTTGAGATGAATCAAGAGCAAGTGTATGGGCAACTAAAGTGGAGTTAGTGATCGAGGGTGATATGTTGGCGGTGGAAGGTTTTGGTACTCTCGACTTCTCTGTTCCTATGACTGAGCTTTATGCTGCTTGGACGGGCATTTCTTATGCCTCTCGGATTTTTCATGCTCATAGTCTCATGATGGAGGGTGATTCTATGACGGTCATTCGTTGGCTGCGGAATGAGAATTGCTCTCAAGTCCCATCTAATCCGATTCTTAGTGGCATATGGTCTATCATGCGGGAGGTCGACAGTGCCCAGATCCGTCATATCTATCGCGAAGCCAATTCGACGGCTAACTGGATGGTGGCTTCAGTGGCTCAGCATGCTGGATCATGGATTTGAAGGTCGGATGACCCCTGTCCTTTTGTTCTGCAGCAAATTTTGTATTCTGATCTATTTGGGTTGATTCACATTAGACTAGTGTGATCGCCCGCTTGTATAAAAAAAAGTGGAGTCAGTGATGTAAACACCACCGATGAAATCTTTATTAAGAGTTTGATGGGATGGGATTGAATCGACAAACTTTGACAAAATCCAAAGCAAACAGGCAAAAAGAATATTACTTTACCCATTACTTGCAATTAATAGATGTGCAGGTAATGTTGCCATATGGTAAATCTAGTGAGAGAAGATAAGAAGCCCAAATCAACCATTTCATTTATAGCGTTTCAAGGATGATTGAAGCTCTATACCAGTTAAAACTAAGTGCATGGTCATTGAAGACAAAATAAGAATAGACAAGCTTGTCGTGGTTGAGGGAAGGTAAAATATTTGAAACATGTTTCAGAAGAGTCAGGCTGAAATCAGTAACGAAAGTGATGGGGCCAGTTAACAGGCTCATGGGCAATAAAAACAATAATTTTCAAACAATTTTTCTAGACGGCCATCTTCGGCGGCCTTTCTAAGCAACTTAGTTCCTAGGCAGCCATCTTCAGTGGCCTTCCTATGCGGCTTAGTTCCTAGGACTGGCTGGCCTACTGGATTTTCTATTCAAGGATGCAGTGGGCATTTAATTTCATCTGCGGCTTTGCTATGTTGCATCCGCCATAATGAAGAGAGAGAACAAAAGGAAAAAAGAGTCATGTGACATGCGTAGGTTCTCCCGCCTTTTGTCATTAATGTCCTATAGGCAAATCAATGGGCAGCATTTAATGGTGCAGAAACAGCGAAGGAATTCCTAGGCGGCCTTTCTTCTTGAGCGACAATCCTATTCTGCAACGGCCATCCTAGGCGGCCTCTTCCTCGATGGCCCTTTCAACAGTAATCTTAGGCAGCAATGACTTGGAGAGCATTTAATAGTGTGGACACAGAAGGAAATCCTAGGAGGCCTTTCTTCTTGAGCGACAATCCTAGGCGGCAACGACCATCCTAAGCGGCCTCTTCCTCGATGGCCCTCTCAACAGCAATCCTAAGCGGCAATGACCTGGGGAGCATTTAATGGTGCAGACACATAAGAAAATCCTAGGCGGCCTTTCTTCTTGAGCGACAATCTTGGCGGTAACAGCCATCTTAGGTGGCCTCTTCCTCGACGGCCCTCTCAACAGCAATCCTAAGTGGCAATGATATGGGGAGCATTTAATGGTACAGACACAGAAGGAAATCCTAAGCGGCCATCCTAGGCGGCCTCTTCCTCGACGGCCCTCTTAATAGCAATCGTAGTCGGCAATGACCTAGGGAGCATTTAATGGTGCAAACAGCGAAGGAAATCCTAAGCGGCCTTTCTTCCTAAATGGCAATCCTAGGCGGTCTTTTCCTCAACGGCCTTTCTCAACAGCCATCCTAAGCGGCCTCTTCTTCGACGGCCTTCTTCTCAACGGCAATTGCCGAGGCATTTATAGATCTTGTAAAGGCCCTCGCTCCAAGGCATTTATTAGAGAGCATTTAATGGAATGGAGCATTCAATGTCAAGTCATTAATCACGAGAAGAGAAAGACAGCGAAGAAACTCCTAGGCGGCCTTCTCCTCAACCTTTTCTTAAACGGCAATCCTAAGCGGCCTTTTCCTCAACCGCCTTCCTCAACGGCCATCCTAAGCGGCTTCGGCTTCCAATTTCACCACGACGATGGCTCCATTTATGTGTTCCAGAGCATTTATGGTTATATGCCAGGGGATTTATGGTCTTATAAAGGCGACGTGCATTAAGACATTTATGACTGTCACGTTGACTGACCCCTTTTATTTGGTCCTATGATAAAAGATGGCGTAGAGAAGCCAAGACGAGGAGTTTCCGACTCCGCACCTCACTGAAGTCCTCAACGGCCTTTTCCAGCTTCCATCTTCAACGGCTCCTAGTTGTCCCACTCTAGACCACGGCAACCCGACTCCCGATTACGAGCACAAGAGCCTGCTTGCGTGGAGCCCACATTCCTGGCTCCACCATTATCCATGCATGCACAGGGAAATGTATATAATAGACAACAGACTGGCACCACCTACCTCTGACGGGACAGCGCTTGTAGTTCATAAAGGCCTTGACTCATCTTCATAAAGGCCCTGACAAGTGGTAGTACATCAGGTCTTACAGATATTAATCATGACATTTCACCTACCAAAAGTCTTCAGTCATCATGACACCCCAACCACTCAGATCAAATGAGCCCTAAAAGTCATGGTTCATCTTGAGGCTCCACGTGACCCTTTCCTACTAAAGGATAAGGATCCAAGCTTCTCATGCAAAAGACAAAGTCCAAAGATAAATAAAAGGGGTAAGAGGGATCCCCGACCAGGTAACTCCAAGAACTCAACACACTACACAACTCCAAAAAATTACTCATTCTTGCGGACAGAGAGCTCTTTTTTGAGCCTCTCCCTTTTTCTCTTTCGAGCTTCCTCAAGCTCACGACTGTTGCCCTGATCACTAACTTGAGCGTCGGAGGGTCCCTGCCGGAATACCCGGCCATGAGACTTCTTGCAGGCTTTGAAGATAAAGAAAGGAGTCTGATATTGCTATGAAGGAATGATCGATGCTCAAGAATGCTAGTTCAAAGTGATCGGGCATCAACATAAAGCAAATCGATGATTATATAATTCAAGAGAGTTAGGTTTGGGTTATCAATAGGTGCAAACTTTAGGAAATTAGTTTAATATTGATTATAGATCAGGATACCTTGGGTACCTTAATTAATTCCTCTTAGCTTAACTTTTTGAGTGAGAATTTTGGGTCATTATAAGAAACATCAAAACTAGCTTGATTCATTTGTCATTCTTGAGCTAATCACAAGCAAGCCGTAGTGTTTTTATTTTTACTTAAACCTTTTCTAATAAGAATAGCAAGGCTTAGGCTCCATTTAGCAGAACTTTGGTATAGAACTTTTGATGGTAGAACTTCTATAGAAAGCTAATTATTGTTTGACAAATATATTTTTAATATATTATAAAATTTTGATAACTATTAGTAATCAAATAAAGACAATACCTTTATAATGAAAAATGATAAAAAAACATTGTATGATACTTTTAATTATTTAATCAGTTATATTATCAAAAATTATTATTATTATTATTATTATTATTATTATTATTATTATTATTTATTCTTAATTTATAATTATAATAACATCATGTTATAATAATTATTAATATAAAAAATTCTGCTATTGTATTTTCTTTTGCAAACTTCCCTTATCTAAATAGGAAATGCTATAAAATTATTGTTTTCAACAATAGAGGAAGAGTACGCATTCTTCATGGTCATTGGCGCCTATCATCTGATGGTCGTTGTAATCAAATAAAGTATATTTTTAAAAACAGGCTGAAGCAAACCGATTTATGATATGTTGTGCAAAATCTTGTGTTTCAAATATGAAAATTACTCGGGACTTGTTTATGCTAGTAGAAGTCTGGAGTAAAATGTATGGTTAAAAATGGTGTTGTTATGACCTAAATATTGACATTAAGAATTTTAAAAGTAATGAATGGGCTAGCTGAAATGTCCGCATCGTCGGTATCAATTTACAACTATAGCTAATTAATAAACAAAAGCATTCAATTAACTCTCCCCACATGTGTACAAATATCTTAAATTTCTTTTGGCCATAATCTAAGCATCCAAATTCATGATAGTTTTATTCTGCAGCATTTTGAAATATATAGATAATTATTAATTATATAGATTTTCAATTTTCATAGCTTGATATCTAATAGTAAAATTGCTATTATGATTATAAGAGTTTGGGATCATTGATTTTTATGCATATTTATTGGGAGATATCATGATCAAAATATAGATTATGAATTTGGATGGTGTCTTGATGTCATTTTAAATAAAAAACTACATAACAAAAAAAAAAATCTAATAAACTATATAATAGTTTCGATGTAGCACAACCGGTATGATGGCCAACAAAATTATGCTAAAATTCATGCCAAAGCCAATAGATTCATAAGCAGGTACTTTGATAATTAAATATTTAATTTTTTTCAATCCTATGAACAAGCATGTGAATGAATAATATTCAAAGATTTGTGTTATTCGAATAATTTTAGCATATTTTTTTTATTAAATTTTATTATTAATATAATTTATTATTTTAATGTTGGTAGTTGGTGTAAGAGTCGCGATTGATATATAATTTTAGTTTATTGTGAATACTTCATTGATGAAATATTGTATGGTCGACACATCGAGAGTTAAAGCAAGAAGGTGGAATAGGTAAGATGTGAATTATAGAGTTAAAGCATGATGGATTAAGTGGAGGAGTGCTTCGAAAGTATTGTATAAATCCTATTAAAATTGAAAGAAAAATTTTATAAAATCATTATTAGGCCAGCTATGCTATATGAAGCAGAGTGTTGGGTAATATTGAAACAATATGTGAATAAATTAAGTGTGATAAAAATGCGTATGTTAAGATGGATATGTGGTAAACATTTAAAAGATATTATTAGAAATAAACATATAAAAGAAATGATATGAGTAGTCCTAATTGAAGTTAAATGAGAGAATCGATTGCAATGGTTGGACATATATAATGTAGACCTTTAAATGCTTCAGTTAGAAAGAGTAATCTTTTAATAATTTATGGTAAGATAGAAAATAAATAAATTAATATGAATAAAAATAATTAAAAAAATAATTATTTATAATTTAAATATTAATTTAATTCTAAATAAAATAGAATAAAGAAAATAAATTTATATAGCCAACCGAAAAAAAACTTAGATTAATTGAATTGGGTTGTGAATACTTCGTTGACGAAGCATTTTGCAGATTTGATGTTGAAGTTCAACGCCCGCCGAACAGCAATTGCTCGTTCACTGTTCACATTACATCAACATTTATATTTGTGGCATTGCTTTTTCGTTGAAATGACGGTACGCAAAGGGCGCTGTAGCACACGGCCTTGTTTCCGAAACGCGTGGCGATCGTACGAGAAAAATTAATGTTAAATAGATAAAAAGTATGTGGTGGTTGGACGTACAAATCGTGCCGAATGTGCTGCTGGTACGCCTGCAATCCAACCGAGCCGAACCGAATTTTTTTTTTTTTTAATGCTCAGCCTCAGCTCGTTCAAATTAAAAAAAAATTCTGTTCAAGCTCAGTTCGAATTTGATTATAAAAAGGTTGGGCTTAACTCGTTCTCGATTCAAGCTTGTTTATTTGGTATGATTAAAAAGCTTAACAAAGAAAGCTCAAATTAAACTTGTTTAAAGCTAGGCTCAAGGAAAAAAAAAAAAAAAAAGCTCAATCCTTAAATCCAAAGAGTAGTTAGAAAAAAAGATGAAAAGATAGAGAAGATGAAAGAACATCTTGTTTACGAGCTCCTAATCCAACCAGCTTGTGAGCTTCTAATTGAGTCGTCTCACGTGCTCTTAATCAAATTGTCTCGCGAGTTCCTAATCGAATCTGCTCTTGTGCTCAAATCCGATTCATTTATCAAACGAGCTCTAAAATAAAACTCAAGCTTGACTTATTTATATAACAAATTAAATATGAACAAATTTTCATCGCTGAATCTTGAATAACTCATGAGCAATTCGGCTTAATTATAGCTCTACCGGTCGACCATCGGTGCTTTGTAGGAGTGCCCCTGAAGGCGTCCCCGACCATGGAAATCGGCGCATTCTTGCATGGAAATTGACACGTTGTTGTAATCGTCATCGCCTTCCACGGGAAAGATCTCCGCCAAGGCTGACGGTGGGTAGCAAGCGGTTCCTTTCATCGTGCATGGTGGTGGGTGGCACGCACTTCGTTTCCCTGTGCATCCCGTTATCACATGAAGCCAAAGCATACAATTTAAGTCTTGGATCTACTAATAATAGGAAGAAGAGAATGAATACGAAGGGTTTGAATACATAACACACACCTACGCGTGCGCACACGTGCACACGATCTCTTCATATGTTTTTATACTAATATTACTATTGGTATTAAAATGGAGTTTAAGCTTATCGGAGTGTGATTGAGTAGATCTGATTAAACCAGGACGAAGAAAGATAATGTTATGCCCTAAATCCATTATCTAATTCGGTCTCGTGATACGGTGGCATGAACCTTAAAGCAAGTCCTAAAGAACCTGATATAAATAATTCATACTATATTTCACAAAAGTTTTATTATTGAATAAAACAATAATTATCATAATAAAAAAAACATGAATAAATATCCACTAATGTCATAAACATAAGTTCATTATTTTTGCTACAATTTTAGAAAAATTTATTAAAATAGAATTTATATCTATCTAACTAATTGCAATAGCTGCAACGTCTCTCCATCATATCCCATCACTTAATCACCTTAACCTTTTAAATTTTTTTCAACAGATATAATGAGCTCAATATTCTCGTAAGAATTCCGTACATAAAATTTACCATCTTATATATTAATTTAATATTTAATTTTATGATATAAATACATATTTATGTAAAACCAAATTACCAAACCAAAAATATAGATGCCATCACATAATCATGTAACACATATCCAATGACTTCAGACTCAACCAATCATACATTGGATCCAATTCTATATGGCTTTCAGCTCTAGACTACCATAACCAAGTTCTAGCCCATGGTGGGGCACTCACAATGTCACACTCCAGCCTGTGACGAAAAATACTACTATATTTTCAGCCTGTGGCAAGGCCCATAATATCACACTCCAGCCTGTGACGGGCAAAACTATCACATTTCTAGCCTACAGCAAGGCTCTCACATGGCCAGCCTAGAGCATCAACCCTCATACACTCATACATCACAACCAACACATGGCATGCATATCAATATATCGTAACTTAACCATGACTGACAGCACAACGATGTAATCAAATAAACATATTCATGCTTCTTCAGATTTTTAGTAATCAATTTATGATCACATCACATAACTATTTCAAAATAATCAACTAAATTATAATTTACCTAATTTTAAAATAATAAAAATTTTATAAGTCATAATTAGGTAATATTCACCCAACATAAATCATCAAAAACCAAACAATTATTATTTATACAATACTGATAAAAATTATATAGGAGAATTCTTACTTCACAATTCAGCTAACAACCCCTTACTGATGACTCGAATTTAACTCCGCCCTGTTACGCTGGTTGTCCCCTTCAACTGACACAATTTATATATATTTTATTTAATCAATAAAAATAAACTTTAATTAATAAAATAAAATAAAATAAAATTTAATTTCTCTTCTAGAACCTATCATTGGTCTATGCCACAATCCGAGCACTCACCCTTCTTCTCTTTCCTTTTTTTTTTTGATCCCCTCATTGCGGCCATTATCTATGCATTCTTTCTTTCCACCTTTAATGTCCTATTAAGGACTTACCTCTCTTTTCTGACGTCCAACGATATCCTGATAATAGCACTCCTCGATAGAAGGAGAGGAACAGAGGTTCCTCTTTTCCTCTCCTTTTTCCTCTTTTTCTCTTTTGACCTCCTCTTTCCCTAGTGCGAAGGGATTTGCCTCCCCTTCTCTCTTCTTCTTCTTCTTCTTCTCTCTCTCTCTCTCTCTCTCTCTCTCTCTCTCTCCCCTGGCGGCCCTAGGAAGCCCTATGCCGCCTGCCCCCTTTTGTTTCTTTTATACCCATCTCAGGTAGGGGGAGGAGAAACTCCTTCCCACAAGCGCGCAGCCACCGCGCGCGTGGATGGGATTGGGCCGGCTCACTTTGAGCCGATCCAAGCCCAGACATTTACACTCTTTCCCCCTTAAAATAAATTTTATCCTCAAAATTTTTTCTTACCATATACTTCAAAGAGTTGAAGATGCTTGTTTTTTACTTCTGACTCCAGTTCCCAAGTGGCCCCTCTTCCTGAGTGGTTGTTCCATTGTATCTTCATTTAAGGTATAGTACGACGGCATAAAATCTGATCCTTTCTGTCCACAATCTGATAAGTTTATTCATTATCATAATTTAACCATTAAAATAAATATTAAATACTTTAAATGCATTAAGAATTGATACTTTTATGGATATTTGCAGAAAAGGAACCTATAAATGAAAAGAGCTTGATTTTTGGAGTCCAACGATGCACACACACTCAAATCAGGACTCTGTTTATTCGAAAAGGAAGAAAGAGATGATTTCACATGATTCCCGATGTAGACTAAGGCAGGTGATGTTGAACAGATGGCTGAAATTTTTTTTACGATATCTGAATGATCTTGAGCCCGATTGACTCCAACTTTGACTAGGAGGAAGCCCTAAACAAGCTCTATAAATGGAGGACCTCAAGCAGCAGTCGAAGGGAAGGAATTTTCTCCAAAGTTTTTTTATTTTTCTTTTATTTAGATCATTATATTTAGGCCTAGAAGAGAAAAATTATAGAGGGAATGCCGGCGGCAGTAATGCGTGGCTAGATTCCTTCAACTTGGGATGACGATGAAGCCGGTAATTAGGTTCTATATTTCTTTTGTTCTTAATTTCTATGCAATAAAAATATGCTTTTCTTTCATATATCTTTTGAGTTATTTTTCTGATCGAGGTTTTGATCTGAAATACATGGCCTATAACCTCTACGTGCTGTGATCTCATGATACGGTACGTGCCTAAAAGAGATAGATCATAGTATGGTCGTTTAGACCTCTAATTTTATAAATAATTATATAGTTTATACTCTTAGCGGACGTGCGGTGATCTCCTAATACAACCCATGCCTGACAAGAGATAAATTATTCTATTCCTAGATTTGCAAAAATTATTGTTATTGCAACATAAAGAAAAGAAGATAAAATCATTTGAATTCCAGCCTTTTCTGTTATCTTGATTTCATTAATTAATTAGTTGTTATCTTTTAATAACTGCAACTCTTACATTGATCCTATACAAATAATTTTATTTTATTTTTTTTCATAAAATAATTGCCCTTGATCCTCGAGGATACGATCCCGATTCACCACTAGCTATAGTAGTAAGTAGGTTTATTTTTGATCGCCAATGATAGCAATCAAATTTTAGCGCCATCGCCGGGGATTCAGGTATAATTAGTACATGAAAAAAATTATCACAAATTTTTTCTTATTATAATATTTTATTGTTCATTATTATTCATGATTCTATATAAAAGAAATGAGTAAAAAAAATATCTTTTTTGTTGAATAGTTATTGCTCTCTTTAGCTTATTGCTTTTTTTGAGTTATCTTAATTATTAGATTTTTTTATTTTCTTTTTAACTTTAAAAAAATTACTTTTCTTCTGGTCACAAATCCACTTTTAAGTTTTAACCTAATTAACTTTTTCTTTTAATTAACTTACTTTAAAGAACCTAAAAGAAAACTCTAAGATACTTTTCATAAAACATAATTAATTTAAAAAAATAAATAATAAACTTTAAAAACTTCCTAACTTGTTTAGACATCTTGTTTGAATTGCATTGCATTTTCATAAAATACTTTAACCCCTAATAACATAAGATAAAAATTTTATCACCTTTCCTTAGCCTATAAACCACCACCATAAATACTGCATAACCCTAAGTCATTAATTTAAAATTAATTAGACGATGGCCCCTAAGGACTTTCGAGCTCACTAGGACAAGGAACGTGAGAGTTGGACTAGATTGGTATTAACTAGTTCATTGGTGTTTAGAAAAGGGGTTCAAGGATGATGCAGCCCTGAAGGAAAGTGGTTCTTTAATTGGTTCCATTGTCTAACCTGACTAATTAATTTGGTATCTAAGAAAAGCAATGGGGGACCCCTACCGACCTTACCCTTACCTGGTCAATTGCTAGTTAGTATCTGACTTCGAAGATTCAAAAGCAACCTTGGCAGTTAGGAGCTGTCTAGATATAAGATAACCCTAGGATAGAGAGTCAAGTGCTTGACAACTTATTTTTTCTAACAGAAATTTTAACATAATTAAGACACTCTTTTCTATCGTCTCTAGATCTAAGATTCCTTATGTTTTCATCTTTAAACTTCTTTTTTCTTTTTCTTCCCTCTTCTTCTCTTCTCTCTACATAACATTAAAAAAATAATTCAAAATTGCAACTTAAAAAAGGGAGTCCGATCAATTAGTAAGGATAGATTTAGACCCTACCCTTGACCAAGAAAAAGTAACTATGGAGGAATTGGGACATCCCCTTAGCCTAAAAGAATATTGCTACCCAATTGGATCTGTCCAACCATCATGCATTCAACTACCCCAAACAAATGCGGCCAGTTTTGAGATTAAGCCTCAGATTATCAACATGCTTCCTAAATTAACAGGAATTAAGGATGCCTATATTTTTATTAGACAATTTGAGGAAGTATATGATACTATGTGAATGCATGAACTTTCAGAAGATGCTATAAAACTTAGGCTAATTAACTTTGCCCTTAAGGAAAATGCCAAAAAGTGGCTGTATAGTTTACCTACTCAGTCAATCTTAACCTGGGAAGGTTTTGTTAAAGCATTTTTGAGAAAATTCTTTTCACATCATAAAACAACCAAGTTGAGAAATAAAATTGCCTAATTTCATCAATTATGGGGAGAGCCTTTCTGGAAGTGTCTAGCCCAATTTAAGAATTTATTAAGCCAATGTCCACACCATAGGATAAAAACTTGGAGATTATGTCAAACCTTCTATATATGAAGGTCTAAACCAAAACTCCAAAACTATGCTTGAGTCAATGTGTCAGGGCAACTTTATGTAGAAACCACCCAATGAAGCCTGATAGTTTCTAGAAGATTTAATAGAAAAGAACTTACAATGGGAGGAAACTAAGGAATCTGAACCCATACCATCAAGAGGTGGTGTGCACTAATGCTCTGTAGGGAGAAATAAACTCCGAGGCATGCATATTTAATAATTTGATAACAATTATCATTGCAAAATTTTAAAGATTAAATATTAATCTATCTAACATGCATCAAGATCATATCTTTGCCTTATATATAGGATCGTTTGATCTAAAATATGCATATAAATAAAATCATCAAGATCATATCTTAATCTTCAAGGTAAGAAGTCATACTTCTTGTCTTGAAGCATGCCTTAAGATCTAGGGATCATATCACTTACCTTAAGGGCAATTAGTAAATCCTTTTGTGTTCTGCAGCCGTTCAATCGTCCAGCCTCTAGTATCGTCCACACGAAGTCTCCGAATAATCGGATTCCCTGGAGTGCTAGCTCGCAGAAAATAATTTTGCTGATCTTGAATCCTCCCACTTGAATCTTCTTCCAAGATCCATCAAACTTTCGTTGACACCAGAATCACACCAGGATTTTCTATTCTAACTCTTTAGAAATTCAATCCATAACATTTCATTGTTGTTCAATGATCTGATGAAGAATGTCCTCTAATTTATAGGCTCAATGTAGCCTTTAGCCCATTGAATTCTAACACTTAGAATTCTACCGTTCGGTGAAAATCAAAGAGACGCAGCATTTGGTTAATTCCGACGTTCGGTGAAAACCAAAGAGAAGCAACGTTTGGTTAATTCAAAGAGGTACATGAATTATAACACTTAGAATTCCAACACTTAGAATTCCAACCGAATCATTTGGAGAAGATTAATGTTATACATTAAATTCTACATGAGAATTTAATCTCTCATGAGATGAGATTTCAGCCATCTATGAGATCCTTATGCGAGAAAACTCTTTTCACACATGGGGTTTGGGTTTTGGTTTAAGCTGATTTGAATTTATTGGATTGAATCTACATAGATCATGGTCCTAGCCCAAATCAAATTTGGCTAGTCCTGAATCTATTTAAATCCAAATCAAGTCTAATTTCAAATCAATATTTGAAATTGATTAGTCCTTCTGATAGACTTAAACCTAATTGAATCTGATTCACTTGTACTTAACCCAATTGAGATAATTCAATCAATCAAATTGATAATTAAATCATATATGATTCTCGATCGTTGATCAACAAATAGATCATCCTAGGAACTTCTATGCGTGTGACTCTCTAGATTTGAACCTAAGCCGGTAGCATATAAACAACTTTCTATACTAATCGATGTACCCATCTAGCAATGGAACTCGACGTCCGAATAGGTCGAAGAGTTGCCGAGCAAACTCCAAGAACCCTAAGAAATAGTTACCGTATAATTCATCCTTTTGACCACAAATGCTAAGGATGGCTTAAGAGCCTGTCAACTCTAAACAACAAATCCATAAAGTAATTTCAACTTTAGTGATCATGTGACCTTCACATGAAGTGCCTTGGCCAAGGTCTTGCTGAATTGAAACATGCATTTCTCCTTTTAACGGGATAGGTCAAATTCCATCTTGATCCACAACTAACTATCACAAATACTTGACTGCACCCAGTAACCTTTCGTAGCTAGATTAAAAATCCAGGTGGTCCGGCACCTAAGTACAATGAGTTTCTTGCAAGTCACCGGTTGTGATCTTCAGGTTTAAAGGATACTTATACCCATATCTTCTCGGATTAACTCTTGACAGTAGAGTATCCGGAAATGAGTCACGTTCGGTGAAATGTACTCCTACACTTTTACATGTATGTCATACTAGTATCTCTACACTCCTTAGTTAAGAAGACAACCAACAAATGATATACAACGTCCTATAATTGATAGTACTATGGCCCTGTCAGTATATCATTTGGTCGTGAACTCTTTTGAGGATCTTCAAAGATAAATCCTCCTTTATCGTGAAGGAAGATCATGAGGACTTCATTACTATTAGGTGTTTTAAGAAGATGTTTTTGTAATGAATAAACTATCAAATAACTTTTATTAATATATCAATTTATATGTAATTTACATTAGCACAATCATCAAATGATTGGCTTTAGAATACAATTCCCAACAAACTCCCACTTAGCCTAAAGCCACTCATTACAGTATCTAATACCCATCTTTAACTTATAGTCGTCAAACTCCTTGATGCTGAGTGCTTTAGTAAATGGGTCACCTAGGTTTTCCTTTTCGTCAATCTTCTGAAGATTTATATCACCTCATTCTACAATCTCTCGAATGAGATGAAACCGGTGTAGTATGTGCTTGGTGCACTGATGTGCTCATGGTTCCTTTGCTTGAGCTATGGCATAAGTGCTGTCACTGTACAACAGGACTGGTTCATCTATGGAAGGTGCCACTCCAAGCTCAGAAATGAACTTTCGCAACCACACAGCTTCTTTCGCGGCATCTGATGCAGCGATGTACTTTGCCTCGCACACTGAATCTGCCACTGTATGTTGTTTGGAACTTTTCAGCAAACAACTCACCTAGGACCTAATAACCTAGGGCTCTGATACCAAAACTTGTCAGCTCCCCCTCCTCTCTGGGGCCACCGACAGCACACCTGCACACTTGTGGTATCGGATAGAGTTTTACTAGTCTTTATGTAGCGCTCCATAAAGAGCTAGAGAACCCCAACTAATTATCATAAGTGGCAGACACACGAAAACACATCCTGTTAAAAACTTTTCATTTTCATCTCAATTATATACACAAATCACCCAATCAACATTAAGCATCAACCTGCTCAGATAATATTTTTCATGACATTCCTCAGGCAGTTTACAAGATCACATTCACATTCGACATTAAAATCCTAAGTGCACACATCATGCTCATAATTTTCTCCAAAACATAAGTCTCGTATTCATATCCAAAAAGGTCTAAAACATCATTACATCCCACTGTACACATACACATATA
Source organism: Calamus simplicifolius (assembly GCA_900491605.1). Taxonomy (NCBI): domain Eukaryota; kingdom Viridiplantae; phylum Streptophyta; class Magnoliopsida; order Arecales; family Arecaceae; genus Calamus; species Calamus simplicifolius. Next base: position 177,460 of record UESW01001395.1, read on the forward strand.
CAAAATACAATTATCAAACCACACTCTCTCAATATACAAGGCTAGCATTTAACACTCTTGCATCCAAGCAAGCTTCACCAGCTAAGGGTCCTGTCCTGCTTATCTTGTGATCCTGGCAGAAATACTCACTGATCTGAAAGAACATTTAAATCATAGAGGGATGAGACCTAAGTCCCAGTGACTGGATAACCATCTAACTATGGAGAAATAGAGAACCATAACCTCTTAATTTCAATCGTATGCTGAAACTATTTAACTTGTACAACTCAAAGTACATTTTTAACATGATATCAGATAAAATAAAATGTAGCTATTCTTCAAATAACATATCAGTACTGGAATACTCTATAATAACTCTTCACTGAAAGATAACTCATTAAAATAAAACTTCATGCATTACAATATGAAGATATGCATTCTTTATCTACAACCCAGACTCCCATCAGGATCTGCTTGCCCACTGGCATCTCAAGTAAGCTCTCCCTCTCGGGATAACTATTTGGCCCATTGGCCCTTTTTATATCACAACATATGCTTTTAGATCTCATGATGCTGGGCTGTGTGTGTAATGCCTCTGAGGTACCACCCTACAGTCGCCCTTCTGTAGGTGTACTCTCATCGGGTGCGTGACTAGCAACAGGATCCCCGCACAAATAGCACCCCTTACCCGTGCGGTTCACCTGGCAAAGTGCTTTGTTCCTTAACCCTGGAACCTCGGGTTTTCTCTCTGCCCCCACGGGCTATATATAGTAATCAGCTCCACTGAGCTATGATTCATGCCCCCACGGGCTGCTCACAACCAGCCCCACTGGCCTGGTTAGGCATGCACTCACCCCTGATTCTGGGGTTCATCGTACGATCTGTTCGCAAGGAGGTGCCGGCTCGATAGTAGTGTGCAATGCTCATGCTACAGTACAGTCTAAAGGGTGATCAGCCCCCTAGCTGCCTGATGCTCAGTATGACTCATACATCATTTGTAAAGCTTTATCATGCAAATATGCCATGTATACATTAAAAATCCCCTCATCGAAACTCATGCTTATGTGTTTATGCTCAAAACTCATGCTTATCA